>JAPYZJ010004570.1:0-13867 GCA_030522765.1 Ophioninae sp. B BG-2022a | reverse complement strand
AGTTTTTGCTTTGAACGCTCATAACTCCGCCAAAAATCGTCGTACAGAGCTCAACCACCGCTCAAATTAAAGAGGATAAAATTCTCTAAAAGAGCTTTCGGTGGAATCATAAAAAAAATTTATTCATGTCCATGGATCTTTTTGAAGAAGAGTGAAAATTCCGAAAATTTTTCCTTCGATGGTTTTCCGACGTTTTTTCAAAAACTACTCATGATAAATTTTTTGACCCCAGATCTGAAAACTAGAAACTTAGGGCTACCATTTCCTTTTTTTAAAAAACGTTTTCGACCATTTTTCACAGAGATACAGCCTTTTGAAAAATGGCAAAAAATTTGCTATTTTTTTTCTATCCCTTAATTTTTGCGTCTAGTGTATTAAAAAAAACATAAAATTATTTATAATGTTTTTATACAAAAATGTATAAAAATAATAATAATAATGACAATAACAATAGTAAATCAAATAAATAAATAAGTAAAATTCTATCTATATATTCAACGATTATTTTTTCATAGGTAAAAAAAACAATCTTCCGTACTATACCCATTTTTATCTATTTTTATCTTTATTCCATCTATCTGAAATTCAAATTTTAGAAATAGTTTTCGCCTTAAATTAAAACTTCTTTCGCATCCCCCCCCCCCCCCCCCCCCCCGTGTAACTCGACAATCCGTTGGTCGTTCATGATTTTTTTGGGACTGAGCTTCGAAATTTCTGGTGGTCGGGGAGCGGCCGGCGCTCATTTGGTCCCGCAATGGTCGTAGGCCTCGATCATCAAGCCCGGAATGTTGTGCAATCTGGGCGAGAGATATATGGAATTTCTCGCTCGGTTATTCGTCAAAGGGATTCTTCGTTCGACCGCATATCCACTGCGGCGAACGGTATGTACAACATTTTCCGCAAATGTTGAAACACCGTTTGATACCCTGGCCGTTTATACACGCGAAACTTTCTAATTCGCGCGGTAATGCAAGCCCGACTATCAAATAGCAAATACAATCGTTCCAACTATTATTTTCTCGTGCCTCGTTTTCCCTGACCCTTTCCACATTTCCGAAAGCTATGCCCGCGCCTAATTTTGTAACTGGTCTTGATTAACATTTACTCAATTTTTCGGTGATGAAAAGTAAAAAAAAAGAATTGAAAATGGAAACGCGTTTCCGGTGGAAAAATAAGAATGGAAAATCGAAAACGTTTCCTTTGGAAAAATAAAATGGAAAATGGAAAACTTTTCCTGTGGAAAAATAGAATAGAAAATGGAAAACTTTTCCGGTGGAAAAATAGAATAGAAAATGGAAAAGGTTTCATGTGAAAAAAATAAAATGGAAAATGAAAAACGTTTCCGGTGGAAAAATAGAATGGAAAATGGAAAAGGTTTCTTGTGGAAAAACAGAGTGGAAAATGGAAAACGGTTCCTGTGGAAAAAAAGTATGGAAAATGAAAAACGTTTTCTGTGGTAAAACAAAATGGAAAATGGAAAACGTTTCCTGTTGAAAAAATGAATGGAAAATCAAAACGTTTCCTGTGGAAATATAAGAATGGAAAATGAAAAAAGTTTCCTGTGGAAAAACAGAATGCAAAATGGAAAACGTTTCCTGTGCAAAAAAAGATTTGCTACTTGATCCTGCAAATTGTTGATTCAAAGTCATTGATGACATGAAAGTCGAAGAATTATATTAACTCATTAAAAGAAAATTTTTTGATTGTGAGTTTCTTACTTTATATATATTTTTTACGATTTCAAATGATATTTATCTAAATTTATGATTAATTTGAATTTACAAATATAAATTTGAATTTACAATAAACATTTATCCAAACTTTAGATTAACTTTATCTGAATATTGATCAAGTAAAATAATATTAAAATACATATCAAAATAGAAATATGTAAAAAATCATATAAAACATATTAAATAAAAAATGAAATAAATAAAATGAATCATAAAATAAAAAATGCCACAAAAATTGTATAAATAAATAAAAGATTATTATGAGAAGAGCGCTTCCTTCGTAATTTTTGATTGGTCGACTTTAGCGTTGTATATCGTTGAAAAAGCGTAGGAAAAAGCTGGCTTTTCCCTCCCCGTAGTTTTCCGTGCTGAATCGTTGATACAGGATGGTCTTATCGGTATACGATCGACGGAACTCGACGATGAAAAGCTCCCGGGAGGAAGAAGGCTGTCAGGTTAATTTGAAAGCTTGAGGAAGACGTAGCCGTAACCCGAGCCAATCTCGTAGTTACATAGTTCGGTCAGTGGCTTATCGTCGTTTGGGGCTAAAGCCTAGCTCATAGACGTACGATGCGCGACTCCAGATCTTAGTTTTCGAAATCCTCGATCCCTCGCGCACCACCTTGACTCCTGCCAGGTTGGCTGGCTCGCGTCTTTTCGTTGCTTCCTTGCCAAATCCATATCGTCGATCGTCAGTGCGTGAAATTAGGATTTCTCGATTGTAGGATTCGCGATATCCGCGGATTAAGTCTATTTCTTTCACTGTGACGTTTCCGCCCCCTCGCTCTCCATTTTTTCTCGTTTCGTTAATTTTAATTGATTTTCGTATTAATAAATAATTTCCGTATTGATTTATTAGTAAATATATGATTAAATATGTAATTAAATATTATTTATCCATACCAACATCAATGAGAATTAACGAAACCGTATAACTAATTAATATTATTATAAATACATTTTTTGTGTATAATTTCTTGATTTTTTATATCTATTTGTTAATATAAATACTTAATAATAGTTATTTTTTAATTATTGTTATTATTATTTATATGAATAGAATTATAAATGATCGGACTGTAACGGGTGTAACCCCGCTACACTTAAACCTATAGGTTCGGGACTCGATCAGGCCGTAAAGTAATGCAGACTCAGGTGTTTTCGTGTTTTCCACAGTTGAATACAATTAGTTTATTTGTTTTGTGTCCTTTTTACAATCGAAGTGTCTTGTGTGTGTGTGTTGTTTGTGTTGTTTTGTGTACGTGTGTGTGGGGGTGTTTGTCGCCGGTTTGTGTGTGTTTCCGCGTGCGCGCTGATACAAATTTCCCGCATTTAACCTTCCCTTTCTGCTTCCCTTATTTGAGATTCTCCTTTTCGCTTTTAGAATTCCTTTTTCGTTTTCCTTACCCGCCGACCAGTACTCGTGAGACTCCTTTAACTTATACTTTTATTGTCCTTTTCCTTATGCTTTCCATCGGACCAGTACTCCGGAACAAATAAACCTTTTTCTTTTGATCCTCACTTTCCTTATCTTAGGACCAGTAGTCACGAAAAATACTTTCTTTTAACTTCTTCGAAGATTCTCCTTCTCTTTCCCCCTTTTGCTTTCTTCACCGGCGGTGATTTACTTGCAAAAGGTTTACAAAAATGGTTTGAGGTACTCTCACCTTTCTAGTCGAATGATCAGTATTCGTGAGCTATCTTTTGGCAAGCGTTCCTTTCTCGTTTCTCCTTTTGCTTTTCGCTTTCCACTCTATGCCTTTTTCTATTCCGGGGATCAGTAATCTGGTCCAGAGTACGAGCTAGTCCACTCAAGGGTCTAGAGGCCAGACCAACTAGGCCATCTATGGCAAACGCTCGCCCTCATATACTGCTTATTTGCCGCGCTTTTGTTCCCTTTCTCCGTTCTTTCTCCCCTACCTTTTCTTTTAGTATAAACTTTCAATATTTAATAATAAGTTTTTCTGTTTACCTTTTGATTTATTTTCCCCTCTGGGAATTTCCCCCCTAAATGTACTTATTTGTTTTTGTTTTGATTCTGCCTCCCTTCGAGAGGTTAGACAGCCATCTTGTTTTCCTTTCTTACGAGTGCGTTACCGCATGTCGGTAACGCAACTCCCTACCTGATCGAGGCGTGGTAGCTCTATCGGTCTGACGCATTAGATCGCGGCTCGCGTTTGCGACTTATACGTCGCAGTACAATAATTATAATAATAATATCTTTAATTTTACAAGAATATTAATATTATTTATTTATCTATCACATCTTTATTATCATTTATTGATAATTAATATCTATTTCTCAATATTAATAACTATTATTACTAATTCTTTTTTAAAGGAACAATTTTTTTTGCAGCTCCTTTTACCTAGGAAGTCATTCGAAGCAAAAAAGAAGAACCGTACGTGAGAAAATTCACGATCACCTTCGATGCAATGCCGCATCACATTTCTGGATAATAATTTATACTTACACGTGAAGAATTTGTATAACTGTAAGGTGAACGGCGCAGGTGCTCAGAAGGAACGAGGACATTAACCCGTGCGTCGCGTTGTACATCGCGATGAACGCTTTTCACGCGCTTGACGCACACCGATCAACGTTCACTTCCGTCTACGAGGCTGAAACACCTTTTTCACCCTCGACGTGCTTTATAAGGAAACATTAATTATTTTTACAAATAAAAATAAAAACCGAACATTCATTTCTTTACAAATTAAATTGAAAATAAAATATTAATTAATTTTTTATTATAATCAAAATCATATATTGATCACTTTTATTAATTAAAATCAAGTATTCATTCAGTTCCTTGATTGAAATCAAATACAAGTATTTTTATTATCATTATAACTTAAAATAAACATCGAATATTTATTAATTGTACAAATACAAGTAAAAGTCGTATATTAATTATTGTTATAATTAAAAATAAAAATCGAAATAAAATATTAATTTATTTAATTCATCAAAATACAAATAAAATACCAATTATGTCTCTAAATTAACATATAAATCAAGCATTAATAATTAACTGGTCCCTTAAAAAAACAATTTAAAAAATATAAAAATCTAATTATATAAGGACAAGATAATTTCGTCACAAACATATTTATTCCTCCTCTAGATTTAACAATGTAGTATTACGGTATATTTATTAAAGTGGGAATTAAATGGCCGTCCTTGACTCAGCTTCCCTTTAGCCGTTTCGATCGTGGTCGGATGTATCCAGGAATTCGCTGCCTTCGGCATCCCCCCTCCCCTCGTCACATCCTCCTATCAACCCTTGCCGATAATATTGTTCCCCCTTGTCGGCCGGAACTGTCCCCCTCCGTGCGCAACCGCGCGCACACCGCAAGAGCGCAGATGCATTTGCGACTGTCACGGATACAAATTACAGCCATTCCTCGCGCATGTGTGCACTCACCCGCGCATATAAACGACATTTTTCACCTATATATGTATAATGCATCCCCCGCCGTATGGCGCCCTCTTCACCCGAACCGTCAACCGCATCCGTGTTACGTAGTCGCCCCGCCCCCCAAAGTTATATATATATAATCGCGAAAAGTTTATCAATGTATATTCACCGGTTCGTTTGATAAACGTCCGTCGTTATAATACACTTTTTTCCGTAATATTGCAATGGCTTGCGTGCACAGGGTGACAACCATAAGACGTTCGTTTTTTGAGGATTCGAGGAGGAGACTTTCTCTGCTCCATCTAGTAGGAAAAGTGTTCCTGGCGCATCGAGGAGAAAAAAAGTTTTCTATAGTATTCCGAAGGTTTTTTTTATTTAAAAAAAATTGTTCCTATCGACAAATTTTTTTAATTGAAGAATTTGTACGAAAACACCGCGAAAAAAAACATGCAGAAAGCGTGTATAAGGTGTATAAAACATCTATGAAGTTTTGAAAACGTGTATAACGTGTTAAAAACGAGTACAAAATGTAGAAAACGTGTATTAAGTATTAAAAACGTGAATAAAGTATATAAAAAGTATATAAAGTGTATTCAACGCGTATAAAATGTATTAAGCGTGTATAAAGTATTAAATACACGTATAAAGTTATCAAATGTATAAAACGTGTACGAAGTATGAAAAACGTGTATGAAGTGTTCAAAACGTGTACAAAACATAAAAAAACGTTTATAAAGTGTATAAAACGTGTATTAAAAAAAGCCGCGTCAGACGTGTTTCGAAGCGATCCCAAAATAGAGGAGAGTCTCGTTGCGGGCAAATGCACACGAAGGAATGTGAGATATAACCGGCAATGAGGGGGAAGCGTAACTGGACACGTGTCAGAAAGAAAGTCAAAAAAGGAGGAAACTCGAAGCCGGGTTCGCGGCGTACGTACCGAGCGGAAGATTAGATTACTGCTCGGTAAGCGCAGGGGTCTGAGCCTCCTCGTGAGGCTAAACGGAAGCGAGACATGTACTACACGAGGAGATGCCTCGTCGAAGAAACCTCCAACCCTTACGGGGATCCGAACGGTCCCGAGACTTCTCACCTAACGAAAACTTTATACATACCCGTGTAACACACGGGCGACGATGTTCCCAAATTTAGGGCTAATAAATTATTCCCCTAAATTCCCCTAGACTCGTGATCACTCGAATTACATTCGCAACTTACCCATGGCAATCGTTAGGTTTGTCCTTTACTCCCGTAAACGAGCTCGTCAACGAAAACCTCAAAAAATCAACTTTAAATTTCCCATCTTTTTTTTGAAAATTTTATTTCACATAAAAAACCAGGAATTATAGTGGCCCACTTGGCTATCAAAATTTTACACAAATTAATAACTAAATCTTTTTTTTCTTTTCGAAAATTGAATCGTCCTTTTTCGAGCCTCGAAAAACTCAAACAAACCTCATAAACTCGATGGAAATTTTTCTTCTTTTTTTGGTTTTAAAATTGAAAAGAGAAATGATAACACCAGGAATTATGGTGGCCTTTTTTTGTTTCCAAAAATAAAATTGTTCGTTTTCGTGCCGCGAAAATCCAAACAAACCCAAACAACGATTGAAATTTTTCTTCTTTTTTTTGGGAACATTTTCTTTCTTTTCAAAATTCAAAAGATAACACGAGGCATTTTGAAAATTGAAATGATAACATCAGGAGTCATGGTGGTTTATTCGGAAATCAAAATTGTACAACAATTCGACCAGAAATGCTTTGAAAAAAAACACGAATCCATGTTTTGAAGATATTCGCAGACATAAACGGAATACTGATTATACGGTATTATTCTTAATATCGCTAATACCTATTATTGATACTGTTAAAATCAAAATTATTATCAATATTATTAACATTAATATATTATTATACGATATTACTGATTTAATAGATTCTTCAACAAATTACAAACCCATTCAATTTGAAGAATTCGGCAACTTTACTTTAATTAATAATTAATTTTTAGTGATAAATCGTAATTTCAAAAAATCGTGAACTCGTAAAAATCTGGCATCTTCGATTCACGAATCGAAACGATCGAATACATTTTTTTTTCTTTTTTGGATTTTTTCTGATTATTAATATTAGAAAAAGTCCTTTTCGATCCGAGACCATTGGATGGTCCAACATTTTTTTTGAATCATCAAAGACTCCAGAGTCGACTGGAGGACTCTGGAGTCTTTGATGCCACTAAAGTGAAAGAAAATATTGTAACTGGGAAAAATCGACCGTTCAGGTACTCGATTGGATTGACATACAAGTTTTCGTCCATTTAATAAACTTCACCCTCGTCCGATTCTGCGTGACGAGGGTTGGAAGTTCAAGTGTATCAGATCGACTTTCACATCTCCCTTTTTTGTTTTCGTTTCTGTTTATCCCAAGGGAAAAGGGCCAAGTGTAGGGAAAAGGGTTCGAGAAATCGAGAAAGGAGGGGATGTATAACAAGTCGCGAAACTTTTGCCGTTATAACTTGACAAATAAGTGCTGAACATTTTTGCTTTTCTTCGCTCATGCGACGTGCCAAACCGAAAAGAAATGGATTTCCGCCACGAATTTGTACGACTATGACACGAGCGGATGAATTTTATCAAAGCTGCCATTGGGACTCTGAAAATGGAGAAGCAAACCCAAACAAAAAAATTCACAGGAATTTTCACGATTTTACGAAAACTGAATTACATTTTTAAAAGCAAAGACATTTTCATAAACTTGAATTCCCTCCGTGGACGGTTTTAAATTGACCTCGAATTAAATTCAATTTGACAATAAAAACTAATTAAATGATGATTAAATAAAAACTGAAAACTAATAGATATATTAGAAAAAACTAATTAAAACAAAACTAACAATTGAAACTAAAAAACGTGATAACAACTAAAATGACTTAAAGTAATCTTTTTTTTCATACAGATAATCTTTATCACAAAAGTTTTTTTACAATTAATTTTTTCAATAAAAAAACAACAAGAATTTACCATCACTTTAATTTAAAAAAAAAAATATATTGTTCCAGTAAAAAAAGGCAATAGCATTGGTTTAATTTTGAAAAATAATTTCAAACATGAACGAATTGAAAAAGGATTAACAAAGGAATGAAGATTATTTATTTATAATTAAACTATTACGAGAAAAATAAAATTATTATAGTAATACTTTTTTATTTGATGATGCTTAAACACATTGTTAAATACGTTTTTTTTAATCAAAATTCAATTGATAACGTATTTCTAAATATTTTTTTTATTCATTAATTTACTTTTTTATTTTATTCGATAATATGATCATGGAATCGTTAAAATAATATTATTTAATTTTTATATTTACAATATAATTTTTATTTGACATTTGATAGCCATTTCTCGATTTTTTAATTCACCATATCACCGTCGAATGCTTATTTTTGACACCTGTTGATTCCAGGCGCACCCCCGGGGTCTCCAACCAGTATCGGAGTATCGCAGTGTCGATAAAAATTATATCTACCGTCATTCAGGATTAGGTCAATTTTTTTTTAATTTCTGCGTGATGTTTCCCGTTTTACATCCCCAAAAAGTAATATTTTTCAATTAAATTTTTTTACCACTCTTATCATTGTCCATTCAAATGAATATCCCAACCATTTTTCTATTCGCCACCTTAATCCTTCGGTACCCATTTTTAAAAGTAATTCTAATGATCAATTTACCACAATAATACAGAATTTTTTAAAATACTGAAAATAAAATTACAATTCTTTAAAATCCTTATTGTTTTTACAATATTCTTTTTCAATAAAAATTTACTGAATATTTTATTATTCGAAATTCCTTAAAAAATATTTTAGAAAGAATATTTATAGTATAATTTTTTAAGAGTTTGTTGCTAAAAAAATGACAAATAGAAAGTAGTATATCACTTTAATTAACTATAAAAGAGATAATTATAATTAATGATTTATCACTTATTATAATCATTAATATCCAACTATTCACCCGCTTTCGTAGTAGTTATTACGAAATTGTTAAATTAGATTCATGAATTATATATGAAAATATTAAATACAACTAGTGAATGAAATATGAAATTATTAAATTTAATGAATTCCTTCAATATGAAAATACTAAATTAAAGTAATTAATTGAATATCAGCTTGTAAGATTGGTTGTAAATTTTCTATGTACTTTTGTGTAAAACCCCTAAGGGGTATACCTGAAAATATACTACTACCGATTAAATATTGAATTATTCAATGAAATTAATGAATTAAATATTACAAAATTAGAATAAGGAAGTTATTATTAAAATTCACGATGTTCCAATTTGGGTTAGCTTTGTCCCCGACGGTCTTATCCGTCCCTGAGAGAATAATAACGAAAAAAAACAATAACAATAAAAATTCTCCAATTGTATCCAAAGGGGCAATATGTCAAAGCCTAGCGAGAGGAAGAATAACAATACGACTTTCGTAACCCTAGTAGTGAAATGTGGGGTTAGAATGGTCGAGAGGTGCTAACGAGAAGCTGAAGGTTACGGAGGTTATACGAGGTCATCCCCGAATAGAGTGAGGTCACAGAGGTTATCATCAGTGGGATAATAGGGACAATACATGGCGTCGGTTCGTCTTTTGTGGACCGATCGTCCAAACGCGAACGTACCCCACGTGCGTTTTCGTCAAAGTTGCTACCCTTCAACCCAAACCCAACCCAAACACACCCCATCGTCGTTACCACTAACGACCCCCATCCCCTCAACCCCCAAAGCCGTTTATTTGCCCTTTATGACCGAAATCCAAAAATTCTCTTGAGGCTTTCCGCTCTGAGGGTCAGCGTCACCGCAAAGGGTAGTTTCGCGAAGGAGGCGCCACCTGACGTCCAGCAGACGTCGTTTAGCCAAGGATCACCATCGTCGCCCAAATTGGACTGGAAAGGGAAGGCCGAAAGGGATAACCACTTTCACTCAATATTAGCCTCAAAGCACTTACGAATACTATTGAAACGTTACACCCTTCCAGTCTTACGATAATTGTTATATGTCCAATAATAATAACAATAATAATGTTTAACGATAGCGACTACTTTGAAAATTACGAAAATACTGACTAATCGATAAATCGGCGTAAATTGACTCTTTTCAGCTAAATGGACCTAAACCCCAGTTTCTGGTGAAATTTGAATGGAACCTTCGTTGGGCCATAGAAGTTCCCTAGGTTTAGGGAAATTAAGTCATTTTCTTAGCCATTGAAGTCACGTGACATAGATTAAAATGCTTATTTCCGTAAAATTGTACATGCCATTTTTTCAACATACACTCGTCGCCCGAAGGGTGAGTTAGAGTTTAGGCTTTTTTAAAACTCCAATTGAAACATCTAGAAAATAATTACCCAATTAAACTAAGATTAATTTCCAATTACATTCGAAAATAAATTTCAATTTGAAACGAATTAAACACAGTTTAATAAATTACACCATGATTGACAAAAATATTCTTCGTTTATATATTCTCAATAAAAATTTCCAAACATAATTTGACAATTAAAATATGTTGGAAATAATTTTTTAATTAATTATTTAAAACTAATCTGAGTTAAATTAATTTTGAATTAATTAAATTTAATCTTAAACCAATTTCATTATTTTTAAATTGCATTCAATTATTTAAATTATTTTAAGAATCTTTTAAATAATTACCGCATTGAAACAAATCCAAACCCACTTTCCCAAATGCCACCCCTATTGAGAAAAATATATTTCCTTTATGTATCCATAATTGAACGATTAAACGAACATACCGATAAGTGATGTTTGATCGTAATTGTATGAAGCGCCTCTTCCGACAGATCAGGATGTAGTACCCATACTCGTTGCCTAGTAACCACGTATACAAAGTCGAGAAAATTTGTCCGTAGTGGGCAATGAATCCCTCCGCGTCCTATGTTTCTTCATTTCTTTAAAGTAGCCGCAACGTTTCTGGGGTATCTCTCGAAGAGAGATGGGTATGTCAATTATTTAAATAAACATTGAGAAGGGACTCTGATCTTTCGGAAGAGGCGCTTCATACAATTATGATCAAACATCACTTACAGGTAAGTTCGTTTAATCGTTCAATTGCATTTTGCGCCTCTTCCTCAGATCAGGATGTAGATGTTTGAAGTTGTTGTGACATAAACCGTTGTCAGCGTATATTTTTAAATAACGAATTACAGACAATATTATAATGATTATGATTATTAAACATTTAGCTTTCTTGCTTAACTGTTTAGAATTGCCTGAGCAAATCAACTTTTATCTTGGATAATTGGACGGTTGTAAAATCGAGGAAAAGTCTGCGACTTTTGTGTCCATCCAACGGTACTTCTGATCGGGTCAATATTTACACCTTTTGCTATTGCCGCCGAAGATGATGCGTGTCTTGTACTGTGAGCTGAAAAGATGTTTGTATCTATTCCACTCTTGCCTAGGGCTTTTTTCACCCACTTGCTCAAAGTTTGAGATCCGACTTCCCTATGAGGTTCACGTATCGCGACAAAGAGTGTCTCCGATGTTCCTGGGATGCTTTTAGTCCGTTTGATATTCGCTCTTACTGCTGAAGCTGCACATATGTTTTTATCCTTGTTAAACACCGGTAGAGTCAACAGGGGTTGTTTTCAATTTCGACCAGAGGTTTTAATAGTATCGAGAATTTGTACGATTAACTTAATATTTTCCACACGGATAAGAGCTAGAGTCTGCATTCTTCGACCCGTCACTAAAGCTAGTAAGGTAACGACTTTCAGTGCGAGAACGTTCATAGGTAGCTCTTCATTGTTTTCTTAACTTTTCAGATAATCCACGACGATTCGAGGGTCCCATGTGTGATCATATTTCGGTCGAGCTGGGCGAGCTTCAGCTATTCCTTTGAAAAGTCTCCGAATATTATAGTCTTGTCCAATCTGAGGACCAGCTAATAGTGATATTGCTGATCGAAGGGTATTAAGGGAACTGTATGCTGCTCTTTTTTTTAATTCACCAGATAATGCTTTTTTTGTGCCAATGCTTTTGGAACTTAAAAGCTAATGCTAATGCTTTTGGAACTTAACTCTAAAAGCTAATGCTTTTAGAACTTGTGTATTTGATGGTTTATATGGGTTGATGTTTTCTTTTATTCAAAACGTCCACCATTTTTTTAAAACACTGTCGTATTGTTTGGGCGAAGATTTCCGAATTGAGACGATCATGATCTCGCGTGCCTATATTGGAGTATAGTTATCCTCGTAGGCTTTCCACAAACCATTCCGGCTACCAGGGTAAGCTGTTTCCATAGTGGGTGTGGATCTCTGTTGACGGATGATAGCAATAATATTTCAGAAATAAATACGACAGTCTTGCTGATAAGAAGAGATCGAAATCGTGGGTACCACGGTTGACCTGGCCAATTTGGTACAACCATAATGCAGGTTACGCCTTTTTCCTTGATTTTTCATAATACTCGTAAGATGAGGGTGAAAGGAGGGAATGCATAGAAGAGGAAAAACTGTGCCCAATTGATCGTAGAGGCGTCTACTGTCTCGCTTTTAGGGTCTCTGTTCCAAGACACGTATCGTTCGCATTTTGCATTAAGACGAGAGGCAAACAGGTCAATTTCTGGTTGTCCAAAAACATCAATTATTTCTTCATAGGCCCAATTAGCTGAACTATATTCTGTTTCCGTTTCTATTCGTCACGACTCGAAATCCGCCTCAATATTATCATTCGTATTGATGTACGATGCTAACAAACTGATCTTGCGTTGTTCGCACCTATCCCAAATTTCTCTCGCTAGCTTTTAGACCAAGGAAGGCCGATTTTAACTCTAAGAAACTAATGTGTGATTTATTTTCTTTCAAGTTCCAAAAACCGTGCATTCTCTCATTTCCACATGGGTACAGCTCCCCAACCGGAAAGAGATGCGTCGCAGAAAATTTCATAACCAAAGGAGATCGGCGATTCATGGACTCGATAGACGAAGTAGTAGACCATTCGAAAAAATATTTAAATAATTATAAGGCCTACTTTATTTTATCATTTCTTAAAAAAACATAGGAAAAAGGAATTAATAATAAAGAGAAGTCAGTTGATGTATTCCTTGCGTTGCAGTTGTTAATAACAACCGATGATACCATTTTTAAATAAAAATCTTTTTCTCAGTAAAAGATTTGTATTATAATGTTCGATTTATATTTCTTTTCACTCTAAAAAGTATTTTATAAGTTTATTGCGAAACAGAGATTAAAGATAAAGTATTCTTGTTGTTGTTTTGTTATTTTAATGATTTTATATGAAAATCGATTTACAATGGTACAATGGAGGTACAATGTGGTACCTCCCGACCACGATCTCGATAATATATTAATAATTGATGATGTGGAAAATGATGAATAAAAGATTTTCAGTTAACCTGAATTCGTTTTTTTTCTATAAAATCCCTGATCATGTGCACCTAAGGAATATAAATTCAACATTCTGGAAGTATGTTCCGTCTCATATTAAAATCACTAAAACTCATAACTTGATAGCGAGAACAAATGTTAATGGGATTTATTGACTACTGTCTGAAACAACGTTTGTATTTTTTTTTTATTTTTATTGTTTGTTCCATACCGTACACCCTTCGGGTTTTTACGATCCCTCCTCTCCTCTCAGTTTCTTCCTGTTTTTCCCCCCACCTTGTTTTCCT
>JAPYZJ010004568.1:0-19079 GCA_030522765.1 Ophioninae sp. B BG-2022a | reverse complement strand
ACTTTCAGTATTTGACAGGATCGACAGCAAATGTTTGACGTGTACGAAACAAACGAACGTTTACAGAAAATGATTCATCTTTCATAATTATGTATTCTTCTTTTTTCCCGTTGTTTTTAATATGTATTCTTCTTATTTGGGAGGAGACGAATCAAACGAATAAAAAATCATGAAAATCGGTCCAGCAGATCTCGAGTTATAAATGTTGTAATACAAGCCCGACTTTCTTTTATATATATAGATAACAAAAAAAATTTTGTGTAAAATTAAAGGGTTGCCTAACACTGTGTATGAAGATTTATTCATATAAATAATTAAGATTTTCTTTAAAAAAATTATAAACACTGTGTATGAAGATTTATTCATATAAATAATTCAGATTTTCTTTACAAAAGTTATAAACATCGTTAATCTTTTTACCTTAAAATCGAATATTGTCTCAAGACACCAAGTTGATGTAATAAAGGAGACGTAATGCGAAGAAAGGAAAAGTAATACGAAATTTACGAGATTCTGGGTAAAATATCATATTTCGTCCTGTTCTCTGCTTTGTTTAAGGTCTTTTACGTCTGCCAACGACCCTTTAGTCTTTAAACTCCTTATATACGGTCTGATCCATATCACTTCAAATTGTAAAGCGACCATCCCCCGCAAAAAGCAACACGAAGCTTCTTTCAATGAACAATAAGACATCGGGTCTTTCCATGTAATAAGAGTATCTCCCCACCTTACACATATAATAATTATAAAAGTCATAGACATCGATCAATATTGCAATTGCGCATTCTTTCTCCACTATAACATCAGCCAATCAAACAAACGATTGATAATTTCATGGATTATCGACCAATCAAAAGATGTAAAATCGCACTCTTCCCGAAGATCAGCAATTCCCCTAGCAATCAGATCTTAGTGTCTTATTAAACTTCAATTCTTTTACCGATTCATATTCAGCAAGTCATAATGCGATAATCATTAAAATGTCACATTGCGATTCTTTCGTAAATCCTTTCGGCAAATTCCGTGGCACATACAAAACTTTAATCCAATTATTGTATGAACTCTTCGAATATCAATGCATATTCATATATGTAAAGTCTTATTAAAATATTGTGGATGGATCTTCGACTCCTCACCAGCGAGCGCATCAGGTCTGTAGCGAAGAACCCGGTACGCAAGGTGTTACAAAACTGACGTGACGGCAAAATATTTTTTCAGGTCAGCCTATTTTCCAAAATGTTAAGGTCATTCGTGAAGTAACTTTCTCCAGGGAATTTAATGCTGACCTTAGTTTTGACCTTGGCGATGTCTTTTAAGGCTATCACAAGGTCAACTTTTTTTTTTCAAACAAGAACTCCCTTTTTTGATATCGGCAATTGATAGAGCGGATAATTTTACGGACAGATATGTACTTCAATCATCGATCCCTTTTGACTTTGAAGGTCACTGCAGGGTTAATTACACTTAAACACAGTATGGATACCCCGGATACAAATAGAAGCTTCTTCAATTCTATCGTTAAGACCAATGTTATCGATTTCAAAAAGACGCGTCTAGTGGTGACCTAGCTCGTGATCTTGCCCGTGACCTTCAAGGTCAACTTTGATTTTGTAATAAAAACTCCCTGTTTGATATCCGCAATCAATAGAACGAGAAATTCGACGTTCAGATATGTACTCAAGTCATCGGTCCAATTTGACATTACAGGTCAAAATTGAATTTACTTTCGGCATGACCGCGGAACAACGATGTGGACGTCGTAAATTCTGTTCCCTTTTGGGTGCTTGATTAGCGTCAGTCCCCGTGCCTCTAAATTGAATTAACCCTATAGTGACCTTCAAGGTCAAATTCGACCGATGACTCGAATACATATCTGTACGTCGAATTTCTCGTTCTATCGATCGCGGATGTCAAAAAGGAAGTTTTCATTTTTGTTTAAATTGATCTTGAAATCACCTTGAAGATCATGGTAAAAGTTATGATCGCGATCACCACTAGATGCGCCTCGTTAAAATTAATAACGTTGGTCTTAACAACAGAATTGAAGGAGCTTCTATTCTTGTTCAAGGTATCCATACTGTGTTTACTGTAAGTTTAATTAACCCTCCAGTGACCTTCAAGGTCAAAGAAGACGGGTGACTTAAGTACACATCTGTACGTAAAATGTCCCGGTCTATCGATTACCGATGTTCAAAAAGGGGGTTCCCATATGGAAAACAAAAGTTGACCTTGAAATAACCTCGAAGGACATCGCCAACCTAGAAATGACGGTCACCATTTAAATTCTTAGGAAAAGTTACTTCAAGACCGACCTTAAAATTTTAGGAAATTGTCCTACCTGCGAAAATATTCTGCCGTTCCGTTACTTTTGTGACACCTTGTATATAACTTGGTGCATATATTGTTGCGATGCTTTCATCACTCAGAAGTGCAAAAACAAGGTCTCCAATCATTCTTCATTTTTCTTCGCCGCCATTTCTTCACACAATGTCACAGCACGCGTTCTTATATTTTTTCTAAGCCTTGATTATCTTCGATTGTAATCCTTCAGTTCATCAGCATTATCCCGATGAATAGAACTGCTCCGTCGGGCGAAAACGTCTGAATGTACGTTCGCAACCAGGAATTGATGACATTTTGAGGGCCATTTTTATATTCTCGCCAAAAGGTAGTACCGTTTATTATCTAATATATCCGATCTAGCTGTAGATGGTTTGATATGCATACTGTCTTTTGTGGTTGAATTTTACTTGAAAAGGAATGGGACGGTTCCATTCAATTTTCAATGGATAACTTTTTTAAATGTTATTCATAGAAAAACTGATTTTACGAAGAAAATAGTTATAATATATACTTATTTATAAAATACAATTCGTGATATACGACCTTGGCCAAAAGTATTTAGCACCCTGTCATTTTTCGATCCCAACCGAAAATCGCATATCCCTTTGAAAAAAGATCTTAAACAAATTTACCAAACGGCGGTTTGAAAATAATAAAACCCGCTTCATCTCTCTTCTTTATTTTTATTTGTGTGATACCTTTGTAGTTTAAAAAACCTGGTTTTTCACAATTTCCACACTTCACAAAATCGTGAGTTGGGTTCTGAAAAATAGCAATGTCACTATTAAAAGATAATATCGATGAAAAGGATACTGTTAACTTTAGTTTCGTAAAAATACAGTATTGCGTTTTCTTTGCAGAGTTAATGTTCAAAAGACAAAATGTCTCATATATAATTTTGAAAATATCATAACACATAAAATATTAGTGCGAAATTGGGAACACAATAATTTGTTTATAATAATCTATCGTCTGATAATTTTCGTTCCGATTGAATCGAGAAACCATGAATCATGATTACATGATTAAACCCCAAAGTCCGAATACGACATAGTCATAATTGATACATCTATAACACGCGAAGCATACGTATGCAATTTATGTAATGTGCGAGTATAAATGGATACGTGAGAATTTAAATGACAAGCCGCAAGTCTTGTGAAACTGACAATAAAGAGAAACAGCATCCACGACGTCGTGTGCGGAGTTTTGGTTTTTAAAACTAGGCCGACGGTTCATTGACCAATCGGTCCCTCGTCCCTGTCTCGTCGCCGTATACTCATATTTTTTCCTTTCTCTTTGAACGCATCGAGCGTCTTATTCATACGACGACACACGTTTCATCTTTTGTATACTCGTGTACTCAAACGCCACATGCTTTCGACTATAAAAAAATATCCAGTCGAACGTATACGTAGCTGAAAAATAATCTGAATCATTCTGCAGAAAAAACGCATCGAAAATTACACATACAACCATTCTTGTGACTCATTGAACATCTTGTTAAATCTTCTAGCTACTAAAAATGGGCATTACTATTTTGAGAAGGACCATCCAATTTTCATTTCAAGTTAACAATTGACTATTCATTTTTGACACCTTAAAAATGATGGTTATTTTTATCTTTATGGGCTGATAGATTAATATTTTATTTTAAATGTGAGATAAACATTAATGTTTAATTATCATCCTACGTTAAAGTTATCTTTCAAATAAGAAGGCACCAAGATTTTTCAATAAACATTTTCTGGTAACTTCTAAAAATAAAAATTATGAACATAAAAAAACAATTGATAAATCACCCAGATTTTTATTAAGTGATAAATATCGATCCGGATCTAAAAAACCATTGAAACCTCGTAAATCTAAAGGAAAATATAAATGGCTTCAAAGGTGCGAAAAGGCGCGTTTAAGTTTTTTCTTAAAAAATTAACTCTTCCGTCTGTTCAAACGAAGTTACGTATTTTTCGTAAATTTTCAAGTCCTAGAAGAACCTACAGTTTCTCGTAAAACGACCAATACCCTCGACGTATCGCTTAAAAGCTATATTGCTCTACATATACATACGAGAGTGTCGCATTCATCGTCGAATCAATTCACTAAGCGGTTCTATAAAACACCTGAGCAAAATTGGCGAAAGCTCGCTTTTCATTTCACGCTTGAACAAATATATTTTATTCGACGTGGTTCAACCGTCAATGACAGTATGATTTCTTCCTATTGAGCGCGCATCGCTACGCACGTTACGTTGTTCTTCGATTAAGAGGGCGATACCACAGCTCGGTCGGTATGGCCGATTAAGATAGTAGATACCCACGAATTTCCTGAACGACTCTTCAGAATTCACCGTAATTTGACCAGACAATGTCAAATTAATAGACGAACGGCTATCTGCCCCTAAAATTCGGCAAATCGAAAAAAAAGCAAATTGTATTACCAAGCGAGCGCTGTGATGGAACTGCTATAAAATAAAAAGTTTGGCTAATATCGTGGCTTGGAGAAGAGCAGAGCCACGTAGCTACATTCGAAACATACATTCTGAAACCTCAATCACTTGATTCCATCGCATATTTCAGGAAATCCATGGCAATCTACAATTTGTAAGGATGTGTTTACGATTTCAAGAAGTTCGATAGTTTTCCATGGATTTCCTAAACGGCTCTCCAGAATTCACTAAATTTGACTAGATAATAATAATAATGGGGGAGTTCCTTTATTCCTTCTTTTATTCCATGTATACCCTTGTGGGTTTTTACATTTCTTTTTTTCTTCTCGAGTTCCAGCTTTTCCTTTATTTCCACTTTTCCTTGCCAACCTTGCTAACCTACCTATAGTGCGTCCACAGCCGACTTAGCTACACTATACCGCATTTGCCGAGGACACGGGGAAACTGTGGAAAACCTGTGCCGGTATAGACAGCCCTGTATTTGCCTGATTCATTGGTGTACACACTTTGTATTGAAGTATCTACACCAAAGTATCAGAAAAAACGACCTCCCGCTCACGATGCGCCAGCCAGAGCACAGGTAAACCGTTACCGTACCAAGTATCAGCCTCTCTCCATGCTGCTTAACATCAGTGATCGCCCGAGCCGCACTCCCATCGTCCAACCACCAGCGTCGGTGACTAGATAATATAGAATTGATAGATAAACGGCTGTCTTCTCCACAAATTTGTCAAATCGAACAAAAAAATTACTGACTCTATTACTATGCGGCCGCTATGATGAAAATTATGTAAAATGGGGAGTTTGGTTAATATCACGACTTGGCCGGGAGAAGAGCCGCTTAGTCATATTCAAAACCAGCCAGGACTTGGAGTTGTCCAAGTCCTAGCGACCGACTCTCAATTGACGGTAGGGAAAGATGGGAGAATGGCGATCAGTGGGTAATGCTGGTCACGTAAAAACCTAAAACACCCAAAAATATTCTGCTATCGCTACTAGTTTGGCCATCTAGTATGCGGCCGAGTAAACTTATTTACGAAGCGGCGCCATTTTGCATCGCACGCAGTGAGTTTGACAGCTGTGTGAAGTTTCGGACGGGTTTGATTGTCATTAAATCGAAAATTCGGTGAAAAGTAAGCTTAAAGTGATTTGTACCAATCAATATCTTTCTTAAAGTTAATTGCTATACATTTATTTGTGTATCCAATGTGCTTGTTGGATTCTATGAAAGTTATTTACGTTTTTCGTGACCAACCGAAGAAACCGTTTTTGTATTTTGGGATTATAGCAATCATTCTAAGCAGGCGATATGGAGTTATAAGACAATTTATTATTAGTTTGTATGTTAAAATAATGTCTCATAATACAGTTATTTTTAAACTTCGGTAGATTCCGCAACACAGGGAAAGAACCACAACGAACGGAAAAAGAACAAACGAAGAGTTAGGAAAGGCTGTTACAGCCGTTAGTGTTGGAAATTCTCTATGGTTAACTGCCAAGAAGTTCGGCATACCTCTCAGTACGCTACAAGATCGGATCAAGAAAAATGTTCCAGTTACAGGACAAGGTTCTTTAGGAAGACACTCTACTTTTTCACCAGATGTGAAGAACGGTATGGCTAAGAATATAAAATTTTGTAACTAAACGTTTTCACAGCATAAGTCCACTGCAAGTTCGTAAAGCAGTTTTCCTTTATACCGAGAAACATAACATAAAACACAATTTTAACAGGGAAAGGAAGCTAGTAATAACAGATTGGCTTTATGGTTTTTTATAGAGAAATCTTTTAATAACCATTCGCCAACCAGAGGCCACCGGTATGAATCGTGTGACAGCATTTAACAAATATGAGGATAACTTGATCTTAAAAATTTGAAAGATGTTATGCAAACACACCAGTTCACTTGATGTAAAGTGTGCAACGTGGATGAGACCGGTATGACCACCGTGCAAGACCCTGATACAATCATTGGCGAAACAGGGACAGAAGAGAGTAGGGTCAATTACCAGCTATGAACGGGGGGGGGGGGGGAACATAACTACAATTTGCGCAATGTCGGCTTCAGGGTCATACATACCTCTAATGTTTATTTACCCAGACAGAGAATGTCACCTTAGTTGTGCAAAGATGAACAAGCTAAAGCTTTTTATCACTGCTCCAAAAATGGCTGGACGATTGAAGAATTGTTTATCGTATTGCCAGTCTTGGTTACCAATATTGCATGGCATTCAGAAGTCAGCCAGTACTGGGAGCCTGAATTGTGCCGTTCACGGTGCCTTAACTTGGACGGGTGTGACAAACCAAAGTCGTCTCAACACTGATTTTGACTTGGACAAACATTGGCTCTTGGTAGTCAGCCAGTACTGGCTGCTCTGGCATCAGTACATTGCCAATACCAACCCCGTTTACAATACGTACCTAGGTGCATATGTTTGAAGATATAACAATACATTTGTTTATATAGCGGATATGGCACTGCTCAATTCTTATATTTTATATTGCAAAAGCAAAAATACAAAAATGTAGGATGTACTATTTTTCGAAGTTTCGAATCGATATGGCTGAACAAATTTGTGAAATTATTAAAATGGAGTGAAACTACGCGGGAGTGTGAAAAATGTCTTGTAGTATTACACATTCCAAGTTGTTTTGAAAACTATCACTCTGCAAGACTATTAATAAATAAATAAATACAATATTGATACATTTGTCATTTTATGATCACTTGATGGGTCTTTAAATTCTCTTCTGTAACCCCCGAATGCTACCTGAACGCGTCCCGAAGTGCCCGAATTTGCACTCGACTGTTCTGGTTGACACAACTATGAATTTCTTTACACTGCAAGTAGTTACAAGTGCCATTTGAAAAAATTCGGCCGTGCTGAAAGCCTGTTTTGTTTCGGGGTCAAATATCAGGATGAAAAAAGTACTATTAATCTACATTTTTAGATTTTCAGTTGTTTTATTTCGGGAAAATCTTTTTATTGTTTCGTACATTCATCCGTAGACTCATTTTTAATAAGATTCTTGAATTTTTTCCAAAAATCCTGTTCCTAACTTTTTGGCATTGATCCCACTGACCCCACTGACCTGACAAAACTGACCCCACGTGCAAGTTTAATTAAAAATTAATATAAATAACTGGTACCCGAGGAGACTGGCCTGTCACTTAACGGTGCTTCGGGGTTCCCTTTGTAAAAAAATACTAGGGCCTGCCAAATCGCGTCAGCAGTTCGTTCGTGCCAGTCGATCTTAGAAGACCGTGACCACCACGTGACCACCGTGACCACCACGTTATAATTTAGTAAAAAGTGACATACATATACTTTTTTCTGTGTGGGAGTACTTCTCGTAATTAAAGTATGGAATATGTAAATCGGTGCATTTTTTGTATCGTTTATACGTCAAAAAACAATACCTCCCGAACCCCCCGTTTTGCGCCGCTATTACTACATTTCGCGTTTAGAGCTTTTCGAAAAAATCCGAGAGCGACAGTATTCGCAAAAGATAATGTGATGCCGATTATGCAAATGGTATGAAGATCATAAAACTAGACAGTTGTGCTCTTCGTGCGGTCGCCCCATGTGCGATATACAGAAAATGTTTAGGTCCGTGCGTCGACTGTGGACGAAAATTTAAATTATCTTTGGGTTTGGGTTTATACAATAATTAATACATTTTTCAAACTAGTTTACATAATAAATCGCTCATTTTTCATTATTATTGTTTTTTGTTTCACTCCGAAATAGACCCTCTTCAGATATCAAAATAAATATATTTTTTAAGCCGAATGCCATTTTAATTTTTTTCAAGGCATCGATGTTTTTCATCGCAGAAACTATTTTTTGTACATTCTTGAACGTCCGCGTAAACCGTTTCGAAGGGGGGCGCCACATTTAATAAAATCGAAGACGCGCTCGGCCAAGCCTTCAAAGTCGAACGCGAACACAAAGCGCGCGAAGAATTACATTCTTCCGTTGAACATGAAGAACGCTTCCCAGTTAAACCGCTAACAGTCTACCAATCGTGCCAAAATTTAGGCCACGCGGCTTTTAATTGTGCAACGCGTAACAAATCCACCGAATACTCAAACGATCTGCGTCCAAACAATTGGTACACTGAAAACAGATGTTTAAAATTAAAAAAGAATCCTCCAAATTCCGATCCACCTGTCTGAGAATCCTGAAAAAAGTCAGGACATAGCAAAGAAAACTGTCGTATTCGCAAATATAACAACCCGCAAAATCAGTCGAGAAACGACGAAAGTACCTCTCAGGCAGACACACCGAATGGTTCTATGAGCCCCGAAAATCCGGTGATCTTAGTCTCCAAATCCGTGCCAATCTTGAAATTAAAAGTCGCGTAACAATCTCCAATGACCGTTCGATCCAACGTGATCCTTCTATTCCTGGTGTAGATTGCGGGTCATCTACCCCGATTGAGACCCCAAGCGTGGCCATAAAAAAAAATGTCGAAACTCAACCGTGACATGGTTCGAACGGTGAGCATGGGAAATTAAAAAAACTTCCGTAGTGAGCAAAGAACTAAAACGATAATCAACTAAGTGTCGTATAAAAATTACAAACTCAAGATAAATCAGAATGAAGTAAATCAAAACGTAAATCAAGAATTGAGTCGACCAACATCGCGTGTAATCAAAAATAATCCAGATCGTTGAGGAAAGCTCTTCCATGTGAAGGTAAAATCCAGGATAACGGAGGAATACCGCTCGTCCTTGAACATCCTCGAAGATGTAGACATCGGCGATTGCCTGGTAACAAACATGGACGGAAAGGCTGATTTGATGGTCAATGATATTACAGATGACGCCGTAAAACTTAACGTGCCCGTTGTAAAACTGCCGGAATTCGACCTGGCAGATATCAACGCAAGTCCAGGCTGCATTATAGTAACAAATTCTCGGTGAATTCCTCGAAATCCCTTTACCTATGATGGAAAATACAACCGGCCCATTAAAGCACCGGCGGCCATGATCGCAGTAATGGCGCGTTTATGTCAACCATTACTAGTCCGACATCGGGCAAACATCGGACGATAACTTGGCCCCAACACTGATTGCCAATCTTGACCTAGCACTACTTGCCAGCCTTGGCCCAAAACTGGTTGGCGATCTTGGATCATTCCTGCAACCTTTGACTGGTCCATCAATAAATACATGAATGGCTCTTTAATAAATGGAATATTCTCCCTTACAAATATAACGGAGATACAAAACCCCCCTAGCCTTCTTCTGGCAATCAACAATCATATAATTTATTGTTCTTCCGTATACCCTTTTTAGATTTTTTTGCCTCGTCTCTCCTTTTTCTCTGTTTCTTCTTCTTTCTGTTTCTTCCATTCTTCCTCTGTTCCGTCCTTAATTTCTCTCCCTTCCGTTTTGCCCCCCACCTCACAGCCGCCGCCGCCGGCTTCGTCCCCTGTATCATATTTGCCATGGGTATAGGAAAACTGTAGGAAACGCATATCAATACACAACCGGTCTCAAGTTCGCCTCCCGACCACGGAAAGAGTTTCATCGAAAAATATTGAAGAAAAATGTTGTCCGCTACCGCTGTTCGAACCAGGGACCTCTCGCCCCGCTGAGAAGCCTCTAACTATTAGGCCAATTAGGTTTTAACAATTAGATTCTTAAAACATACTACATAAACCTTGAATCATTCATAGCCAAAGTAAACCCGAAATCGTTCCAACGTTGCTGGGCCACTGATTGCAAATTTCAGATTATGTATACGTTGGCAAACAAAAAAAAATAATAATAATGACAAATCGTCGAAAACCAACCACGGTCCAGAATTTTTGGCTGTTACTGCACTAATGGTTGGTAACCCTGCATTGGCCATACGATGGTTCAACAATGGCATACATTACAAAATCGATAGTGATGGCAAGTAAAGGCAGTTAATCATGGCTTGCTATTGGCAGCCTATACTCGATATTAGGTGGACGATGGTAATTGTTAAAAAAATCAGAAGGGATGGCGTACAATACTAACCCATTAATGGCCAGATATGAACAAGTGACGCCTGGCCAATTATCGATAACCATGCGTTGGCCAAGGCTTGGGCTTGTTGATGTTCTTGGCAATTTCTATATGGGTAATTCTATCGTACACTGCAACATACTTTCGCTATTCCAGAGACCAAAGACGGCCAATGCAAAAATTTCGTCGAAAAATGACGAATAAAAATCTTGTTATTATTGCAATGACAGCGATGACCAAGAAAAATTAAATAAAAATCAATGTAGCGAGGAAAAGACGAGAATCAGCATCAACAAAAATTAAAAATTAAAAACCGATTGAAATCAAAAAGTAAAATAAAAGAAAAGCAAATGTAGGTAAATGAGAATGAAAGAAATAAAAACAAAACCTAACAAAAATGAAATGAACGCGTTAAACGTGAAAATAATATTCCTCGAAGACTTAAAGAACAAAAGAACGATTAAATTCGAACTCAAAAACAAAAAAAAAAAACGCGGAAAACACGAAGTATAATGAAACGAAAAAAAAAATCGAAATCCAACGAAATGTCGTCACTCGCTCTGCGCGTCGACGTCCAAAAGCCATAAATTATGTGGAGAGTGTTGATGAAAAATCAGAGGCCGAAGTAATAAGATCTGCACGCGTACACGATCCAAGAAAGCCGTTCGCTTGAAAGCATCCGACGGCCTTGGCCAGCGCAATGCACCTCCTATCTATAATTCCTAACACCTCGCAGATCCCACTTCTAATAATTTGAACGATTCAGGTCCTAATTCGCTTGACTCGCAGCCACCGAAGATGAAGAATCTCTACTCGAGAAAATAAAAAGGCGTGAAGTAAAAATTAAGCGTTATCAAAGCGCTGAAGTAGAATGGTTCAATCTCCGGATAAAAGATCCTGTTTATTCCACCGATTCAATGGGGAAACCATGGGACCCCGGCAATCGCAAAAATGATTGGGATCAAACCAATTACTCATTGACCGTGGGTAACTAAATGAATTAACTGCCAGAAAAAAAGGGTATCAGTGAAATATCTCTCAAACAAAAAAAAATATTGTGACGGAGAATCGCCCACGCCACAAAGTCCTTGCCGTTGACTCCGGCGATTTTTGTCCGGGCGCCAGCGGTTTTCACGGCTCACAGGAATAAGCGGGAGGAGGCCTCGGACGCCGGCTAACTGCAGCCCTTGATGGTATAATGAAGTGTGGAGATAGGGATATCCATGCCGATTCGACCTGGATTTGACACGTCACCTCTCCGATTTGAACCGCGATTTTTTATGTTATTGTACTATCTCAGAAAGGCACTCGAGAATTCTTTCAGATTTTTTCTGAACCATCTGACTTCACAATATTTGTTATGAACAAAAATTAACGCCCAAATTTAAAAATCGGACAAAAATCACAAAAATCCTGTCACATATCAAATACTGTGAGCGTCGAAAAATAGTGGGCGCGCGTTTCGTTAGGCCCACAACGAGATATTTTCGAAAAAAAAAAACTAAAAAAGTTAAAGAGGAAGAAAATTACATGACATCATGTAGAATTGACCTATTCTTTACGCGAATAGTTCAACGCTTCAAGACAACGCACCATTCGTAAAGTCTATAACGACGGTAGGCGGTCAAAAATTCAAGAAATCCGCTACGATTCCATTAACCGCACCAGAGGGTCATCCAAGGAACAACGCTAAAACTCATAATTTGTATTTCAAAAAATTCTCCTCATCTTTCGAAGCCCTTCTTAGTGATATTCCTTTTTAAAGTTCACGCGAGGAGACATTAAAATAACGATGACAATTGAATCCATGCTTTATAATATTTTTCTTTAATTTAAGTTTTCATTTTTCATGTAACCTTCTCAAATAATTGAGTAGAATAAGAGTAAATAATAAGTGTAGAGAAAAACATCTAGGTTACTATGCGTAAAATTTATGAAGAAAACCAAAAATATCCGAAATCAAAATAACCCAAGAAAACAGCACGAAATCTCTTATATAAGTCCATCTGCGAACACACCAACGATTTAAAGATTGACGATACATCAAGTTCTCTAATTCAATCCATCATTCCACCTAAGACCGTACTACCAGAAACAACCATAATTAAACGGGACGCTCAATTCGAAAAAGGCAGGTGCCATATCCCGCAGAAAATTGCACAAAATTTTGCCGAAAAATTCTTTTATATTTGACGACACGTGGGGCCTCTTATCAAGGACCTTCGACCCTGGATTATTTTCAGATAACGTAAACTATACAGCGTCCACGAAATCATAAAGACACCGGATCTCTTTCTTCAGAACCCCGTATATAACTACTTGACATGAAAAATTATTACGGTTGTAAAGTTACGAGTCGAAACTCGCCTGTATTTACATCTCGGATATTGAAGTGACGGCGACACTCTCCTTTTTACCAAAAGACCAGACAAAGATTCCCATACTCGATGCAATTCGTCCCGTATAAAAAATAATCGGGACCAATTCTCTAAATTAAAACCAGGCACGCAGGTTGGCACCTCTTGGCGACCGTTCATGAATAATCACGCGACTCACTGACCAATCCAGAAAGAATTGCATAATCTGAATTGCACTTTAATTGCACTGGCAATTTTGAATTTCACTGCTCGAACCCGCTGAAAAGGTTACTAATGTGTATAAAAAAGTACGTAAAAGGTGCAGCCTGTGAGTCAATTTTAAAGATTGCGGCCAAAGAAGTGAATTTTTCCATTTAATTAACATGGGCGGATAGATCAGTTGTGGTATATGTATTTGTCGGATTTAATATTGTTCCGAAAAATGTAATACTTACTGAGCACCTCTATTATAGTTATGGGTACTTCAGAAAAAAATAAGAGATTTTCAGCGACAGAAGTTTTCAATGAACCGCTTGGCTGACATCAAATATTGTTTGAACTGCTTGAAGAAGAAAATAAATAAAATCCACTGTTAGAAAAATAAATAAAAAATTAATTTTTATCAACCGGAGCTGTTTTTTTATTGATGACAATGTTAAATGCCCTAAAGCAAACATTTTTTTTTTCGGTTTCGGTGAAATTTATTTATTACCTTTTTTAAGCAGTTCAAACAATATTTGAAGTTAGCCAAGTGATTCGTCCAAAACTTCTGTCGCCAAAAATCTCTCTTTTTTTTTAATACCCAGAACTATAATAGAGACGCTCAGTAAGTATCAAATTTTTTGGAGTAATATTGAATCAGCCAAAAAAAATATACCGCAACTGGCCCATAGGCCTATGTTAATTAAATGAAAAAATTCACTCCTTTGGCGGCACCCTTTAAAATCGACTCACAGGCTGCGCCTTTTACGTACTTTTTTTTATATACATTAGTAACCTTTTTGGACGGTTCGAGCAGTAAAATCCGAAATTACCAGAAATAAGGACCACCCCAATATCCACGTCTTGTCGGTACGTGACAAATTAAAAAAGAAGAGAACGAGAAGAAATGAAGATGCGTCGAAGAAGATCATTTTTGTGGCTACATCTTTTTTATAAAGTTATGACAAATTTATGGTAAACAAAAGACCATCCAATAATTTCATGAAAACATTGATCGCCCTGTACAAAGCAGAGGGATCAATATTTGAGAAGGGTGTTGGTAAAATATGAGTACTGTATGGTGGTTTAAGACAAACGGAATAGATGAATCCTTCTGAGAACTACTCACATGCTTTCAACCTCGTCGTGAACATGAAAATTTGAAAATATCATAATTTTATAGTGCTATAGCTCAGGGACTTAACTTCAATATTTAACGAAAATCTGTCGTACTTCTAAAAATTGACAAACTCATAACGGTTTTTCCAAAGGATCTTGATGGTTGGCTTCAATAATCGAAGCATAAATATGCAGCAACATTTTTAGAGTGCAAAAGAAAGCAACCATTGTTGCCCTATATATGAACTGTTCATAAGATCCCTATCGTCTTAATTTTATACTCCCAAAAATAAAAACTTTAAAAGACGATCCGATTTTCTTGCTCAAATTTCATGGAAACTCTTGAAAGTATTAATGATTACACTCCGTGAATAAAAATGGAAATATAGGGTATAGAGCTGACGAGAGTAAAAGCTTCGTGAAAAGAAGCTACTTAAAAATAATCATAAGAATTATACGTAACCAAAAAGAAGCTTGGATTCATATCCCGGCAAGTTTAAAAACTTGTATCAGATAATGATTGTCGTTGATTCATATCTTTTACGTTGACTGTGTCTTGAGAAGCTTCCTTGTAATGTCTAAAAAACTCGGAGCCATTTATGAAGGGTTTCAATCAATTCTGGACGTTTATTTTTTAGCTAGTGTTTCGTTATTATTTTTTATTTCACCATAAAAAATTCAAAAAGCTTTTCCCTTGTTTTCATGCGAACTTTTGGTCCCTTGGATATCGCACGTCCTCGATACTTATCGCGCTACTATATTTACTAAAAATGATTGCATCTCGGTACCCTGCAATTTGGGTTTGTTTGGGTTTAAATATCTTGGGCGCAAATAGCTATCATTCCTGTGCACCAAAAAAAAACTAATCATAGGCGAACACGTTACACGTGACTACATGGGCGGATAACGTTTCTACTTGATTTTCAATTACGCGTACGCAGAAAGACGTAACTTTCAACTTTGAACCTGCTACGCCTTTTGCGTGTGTCCCTTCGTACCGAGCTCCGAAGATCATGTCTTGTGACGTAGAAGCGTATTATTATGACTGTGTGGCAAGTGAAGAGAGTGACGGACGGGAAGAGACGGGCGGAGGGGGGGGGGGGGGGAGACGTACACCGAAAGCAACGAAAATGATCTGCAAAGTTGCAACACAGCGGTGCAAGACAAAAATAGGCAGTAAAACTTATCTTGTCAATAACATCGTCCCCGCAAGGGCCTATACATTCCGACACGCAGGAAGGACCTCCGGTATTAATTTTCAAATTCAATTCAAGAGGCCCCGATCCAGTGCCTGCGGTGAAAAGAGGAAGTATGCGATATGTGCGGGTCGTTTGGTACATCTCCTTTCTGAGCACCTCGCCGATGATGAATACAACACAGCACGTCGATACGGCCGGCTAAAAAATAATTGAAAGAAAAGCAAGCACAGACGAGAATAAAAAATAATTATTCGTCGCTGCAGGAACTCCGGCACCAGTACAGTACGGAAAATTCACACGTCCGGGGACACCTTGTCACTGGGAGATTACGGTTTATGCTGGATGACTGTGCCTGCGTCAAAGTAATGACGTGATTTCGCAATTACAAGGAGAAACTAAGGAAAAAAATGTGCTATCGGTATGATCATCTTTATACGTATATCATTGATTGGATCGGTGTATTTTATTGGACCGCTCGATTGCATTAAGCGTTGTGTCATTGATTAGCTCGGGACGTTTCATTGGCCCGATATCACATAACACGTTTAATTTTATAGGACCGATCAACTATTATTAACCGATAAATCATAACTTTTTTATTTTTTATTATGGGAATTTTTATATAAACATATATAAATTAATAATAAATATTTCGATCACAGACGAGAACAGCGGACGGAAGTTTTCGTTGTCCGAGAAGCTAGCGATTCGCAGATGACTAATACCGAAAACCCACTGGCCCAGTTCCTGATGCTTCTCCTCGCTCACTTGGTGCGACTTCCTTCCATCCCTTGTCACCGCGCCTGCTTCTCGCCGTGAACCGCTCTCTGCGCTGCAGCGCCACCCCAGTCTCGGTGCAACCGTGCCGATGCACCTCGTGTGACGTCATCCGATCATACGTGTGCGCGCGCGCCTCGGTTCGTCGAAGCAGCCAACCCCCTCTGCAGTTCCACCTCCCACTTTCGAGGTTCCAACCCCTCCGTGCACAATGCGCCACGGACGCACTGCTGCTCCGCTAGCCCTTTTACTATTTCAAATCCACTGCTCCCCAGAATGTTCGTCCCTTTTGCTCGATGGACCCCCTGTAACACCGAGGGGTGTTTTCTTTTAATCAATGGGACGATGAACACTCCTCCCGATTTTTTGGCGACTTACAACCCTTTTGCCATTGCCTGTCATCGATAACGTCGCCATTTTTTAAATGCGCACCTCGCAGTACATATAATTAATATATACACGGAAATTGGAAATTCGATAGATTTCTTCTAATGAGTGAGGGTAGTGCTCATTTGGAATAAAATAAGGTCATACAATATGCTTAACGAAAATCATTAGTTTCTAAGTAATTAAAGATTTTATGTTATTTGTCAAAAATCATGAATTTTTAATAAAAACACCAAATTGAAAACAATATTACACCCATTGGAAATTAAATAAATAATTGGTTATTCAAATAAATATTAAAGTGTGTGTTTGACTGTTGATCGATCAAAACGTTATTAAAGAAAGGAAATCAATACAAGCAGTGGAAATTTTTGCTTTGATTATAGGGAAACTGCGTAAAACCCTCATCAATACAGCCGGTCCGAAATTCGCCTCCCGGTCATGGAACGATTTTCATAAAAAAATATTGAAGAAAATATCGAAAGATCCGCAGAAGAATCTCTAACCGCTAGGCCAACTGGGGTTTGAAAATCAGATGGTGAAAACATATGGGTTAAACCTTAGACCATTAATAGCCAAGTAAACTCGAAATCGTTTCAACGTTGCTAGGTCACGACTTGCCAATTTCAGATTGGATATACGTTGGCAAAACAAAAAAAGCTAATAATGAAGGTAAGTAGTGGCGCCAATTATCGGTAACCCTATACTGACATACGTTGGATCAGCAATAGTAGACATCACAAAGTCGATAAAGCTGACGATTAAAGGCAACCATTAATTGGCAGCAGTACCATGGGTTAGTATTTGTTGGACAATAGTAATTGTTAAAAAATCAGAAGTGATGGCGTACAATACTAACACATTAATAGAGCAGATATAGGCAAGTGACACTTGGGCTATTATCGATAACCATACGTTGGCCAAGGCATGGGCCTGTTGATATTCTTGGCGATTCCTACATGCGCAAAAAAAAATGTCCGAACGAGAAGTACGGAACGGGGCGTGCATATTAGTCAAATTATTCCAAATCTTATAATTTTTTTAAAAAGGTACACATATGCATGAAATAAGTATGAAATTGCAAAATAATGAAGTCATATCAAGAGTTCGTAAGCACTTCTAGGGAAAGCTGAAAGCCGCCATTACCTACTGCGGTTTTATTTGACGATTCCGAGGGGTGGGGGTAACTTCGTTAAGGCTGGAAGACCATTTACAAGGTCGAAAATTATGGGTTTGATATGATTTTTTTTTTCATTTAATTTAATTTATTGCAGATTCAGGGATCTAGAAAAATATTAAATCCTCAATTGCCTGAAATGTATTGGTTTCCGTATAGCATATTATATAATCTAATTTACTTATGAGCTTACTTACTCATTTGCAGCAGCAAATGAAATCTACTTTTATTTCTGCAAAAGAAAGGATCAAATTACCAGTTACCCTATAAATATTCATTTGGGTAAAGGCGATTTGGAATGAGCATACACCAGGAATGCAAATTTCAATATAAATGTGTTTTTATTTGAAAACACTAAGAAAAATATATTTCTAGCTCCGAAAGAACCACAACCACCCCCCCCCCCCCCCCCCCCATAAAAAGTCCAGTAAGCTTTTATATAACCGCCTGACATTTGCGCACGGTCTTCCCTCATTTGACAAATAAGCTCGACTTTCTGTACACACTGATGTGAAAGTTTGGTAATTTATCGACATTGCTAAACAGTGCAATTTTTTCTCCCACGCAATTTTTTATTACAGGAACTTTTTTATGTAGGGAAACGACACACCAGCTCTTTTTCGAATCGGGGGGCTTTTATCGATATTTTAGCGCTCCTAGAAGGTGCCACAATTGTCTATTAATAAACTATCAAAATACTGAAATTGTAAGGCCATCCATTTTTACTCAGTCAGTTTCAACAGATTTTGGGCCATTATAGGTTTTCTTTCGCTGCAACGAGTAGTATAAGTTTTAAAAGGTAATTTTCTTTGAAACGGTATTCTTACATATCACATCCATTTCTTAACATTTTGCCTTGAGTACCCTGTTTTATTTATGATGACATTTTTTGGGGATCTATTACTTTTGAGCTTTTCGAAATTTAAAGCCCCAAACGGACAAAATGACACAGATATGTTATGGTTAAAACGACATAGGGTAACCTGGTCTAGGAGTACGCACTTAAGGTTTAAAATGTGTTAAAAAAATAAAAATGAAGTCTAGGGCATCAACTAGGCATCTATTACATCT
>JAPYZJ010004567.1:0-18569 GCA_030522765.1 Ophioninae sp. B BG-2022a | reverse complement strand
AAAAAAAAAAAAAAAAAAGAAAAAAAAAAAAAAAAAAAAAAAAAAAAAAAAAAAAAAAAAAAAAAAAAAAAAAAAATGAAAAAAAAAAGATGGAAAGAAAAAACGAGAGAAAGAAAGAAATAAAGAGAAAGAAAAAAGAAAAAAGACGCGAGAAAGGAGGGAAAAAAAGGCCGGTCGTTGCGCCTCGAGATGGGAGTACCGTCGCGCGGGCACAACGGAACTGGACTGTCGAAGAGTTTTGCGGTTGGTGTGCGGTGTGGCACGCTCTCCGTGTGGAGGCTCTGAGAGCCCCCGAGCCCGCGCGGCGGCGGCGAACGAGCCAACCTCGCCAGAGCCTCTCGTACCCAAATCCACACACGTATATACACATATACAGGGTGACCTCAAAACGAATATCGAACCCCTCAAAAACATCCACCTACCTACCAATTCTCTACATCGTTGAATTTCTTATCTTTCCAATTGTTCTTAACTGACAATTTTGCGATTAAACGACAAATGCAGTTTTTTCAATTTGTAGATTAACAAATATTGGCATTTTTCGAAATTTATAAACGATTTTTTAATTTTTTTCAGTGAAAAACAAACAAGTGACATTTTTTTATTAATAATATTTAAGATATTTTGAAAGACTAGGATTGGTTAATTTGGAGAAAAAGATAAATGAACCATTTTTTATTATTTGAAAAAAAATCTACGATTTTTAAATTGTAGATAATATAAGGAATAATTTTTGAAATTTGTAAATAAAATAGCTATGATTTTTTAAATTGTAAATAAAATTACTATGATTTTATAAATTGTACATTAAAAAGCTACGATTTTTCAAATTGTAAATAAAATTACCATAATTTTTTTAATTTTAAATAAAAAAAGCTACGACTTTTTAAATTTTAAATAAAAAAAGCTACGATTTTTTAAATTGTAAATTAAAAAAGCTACGACTTTTTTAACTGTAAATAAAATTACCATATTTTTTTAAATTGTAAATCAAAAAACTACGATTTTTAAAAATCGTAAATACAAAAAGTTACGAATTAAAAAAATTGTGAATAAAAAGCTACGATTGTCTTTTTTATTTTCCACTAATATTCGTCGAATATCCAAAAAATTCGAGAATCTTTTAAATTTCTTTTTGTATTTATTGGGACACCCTGTAAATGGGACTGCATTATGTATATAGAAACGCACGTAGTTGCGTGCAACGGGGACCCGATGTTCTCGCGTTTGTATACACGTATCTCCTCCTCGTCTGATATACAGATATATATTTGCAGGCGTACTCGACGAGCCGAGTGTAGCCGAGAAAACGATCCTCCTTGACCGATAATCCTATCGCTTCGACGATTGCATCTCAAGTTTGCATTGTTGGAATGCAATGAAAATTCGGTGTCTTTTTTTTTTCATTGCCCACCTTGCTTATTTACATCGTTTTCAAAGATTATTTTTTAAACCGCGTAAATAAGTTTAAAAAATTATCATGCCATTGTTTATCAACATTATTATTTTCAAAAATTTTGAAAATTGTAACGTCATTATTTGGCAATATTATCGTTAAAAAAAATTCCAAAAAAATCGTAACTCTATTTTTTCTAAATATTTTTATTTTTTTGTTTATTTAAAAAAAATTGTATCGCCGTTGTTTATTAATATTTTTCAATACAAAAAAAACACCAACTTTTTGAAGCTGCCTATTAATTATTCGTAAAATCTCAACCTCATAATGTGAAATCTCTTACCATAAAAAAAATATTGAAAATTTCGTTTTTAGAGAAGGGCCAAAAAATTCCGGACCAAGTCCTCGATCGAGCCTCCAATTCATTTTTTCTTTTTCCACGCGTCCTCGATTCGTATCATTCTCCTGGATGGAAAAAAAAAGTCCGTCGGACAAAAGGAGACCTCGTCGGCAAATAGCTGGGATTAAAAAGATATGAAACCCGAGGATTGTCGAATTTGCGCGCGCGCGCACATCCTCAACAATGATCGCGGTATACTCTCGTGGTGTTGGATCAACATACGTGGAACGTGAACGTTTCATTTTCATTACTAGCGGAGCGCGCAATTTTCACAACGTGTGCACGATATTTGCGATCTACGTGATGAGTTCATCACGAGAGGATTTAATTGTCCGCAACGGCGCTGTATGAGCCCGTCGGGTATTCCAAAATGAAAAAAGAAGGAAAAAAAAAACGAAAAGCGATTTTTCCTATCGAAAATACGACATTGCTTTAACGTTAACAAAAATAACAAATTATTATTATTATTGGAAGAGTCAAATAATATTAACAATAAATAATATAATAAAAAATACAGAAAAAATAAAAAAATATAACTAATGTAATAAAACAAATTAATATAATAGAATATATAAATATATAAATAGAATATTGTTATTTTATAACATTCTATTTATTTATAATTTCTATTTTATAATATTTAAATGTTATAATATTTAAATAAATAAATAGAATATTGTTATGTTAAAAACAATCGTAAACAATGACGTTTAGGGTTTTTATTACTACTTATTTATTACTTAAAATTGTTATTACTTATTTATACTTCTATTATTATTATTATCATTATTATCATTATTACTTCTTTATCACTTATAATTTTTAATCAATATTTAGTTAACAATAATACATCGATATTCAATGTCTTAAAAATCCTTATTATACATATCTTATCTACATTATGCAATATTGATTTTTAAATAAACAATGTTTATTAATATTTTTCAATGAAAATGTTTTCAATCCTTGTTTATATCACGTACGATTTTTTATGAAAATTCCAACTTCGTCATTCGAATATCTCTCGTCGAAAAAAAAAAATAACAAAAAATCGAGGTGTTTTTTTTTTTCGTTCGTGGATTGCGGAGAGCTAATGGAAACCCTTTGAAAAAAAAAAGTGAATTCGCGGCTAGTCGTCGACACCCCGGTCGTAGGATTTACCACCCTCTGGCTCAAAGCTCTCAACCCTTCTTCCATCTCGCTATAATATTCTCATGAGAATCGGGCGCGCAGCGTCGAGGACGAGCCGAGAGAAATTTCGAGGGAGTCTCCACGTCCTCGGTGTTACGGTAGAGAAAACGTTATGGCGCGGGACCACGGTTATGGAACAAAGTATTTTTAGAGCCGCGTGTGCTCCGAGAGGAGATCTCTGGCCCCTACGAACGAGAGGGAAAGAGGAAAAGAGAAAAGTGAGAGAAGTGAGAGAGAGAGAAAATTCTCTCGCCTTCTGAGCTCTCCGCGATGCTGCATAACGCCGGACGCATTCAAATATATGCAACAAGGAGGTAGGTATCATTGAACGCGACTCAAGTGTACTTTTCACGTCCGGCCAAATTTATGTCCTTCACTTGGCGAGCCGGCACGTCAAACTCCCCACCGCTAAATATTTCTCCCCAAAATTTAATTAGGGATCACGTATAAATTTATCGCGTTAATAAATATATTATTATTTAAATATTATTATTTTTTTCTATAACTTTATCATTTGGCCATAAAAACAGTAATTTATTATAAATCTTTGTTTAAAATCTTGTTAAAATCTTTCATCCGGAATAAAATAATCATTTAAAATAAAGAAATTAATTATTTGTCTATAGAAAAACAATGATTTAAAATAACTATCATTTGAAATAAAATAATCGATCATTTATCCACAAAAAAGACAATCGTTTGAAATAAATTTAATTTTTAATAAAATAATTAATCACGTATTCATGAAAAAACGAGAATTAAAAATAAATATTATTTCCAATGAAATATTTCATCATTTATTTATAAAAAAAAAACAATCATTTGAAATAAATATCATTTACAATAAATGTAATTTAAAATAAAATAATTACTCATTTATACAGAAACAAAAATAAATAAATGTATTTATCGGTCTTTACTTATTATATACTTTAATTTAGTTACTATATAGTTATTATATTTTATATACTTATTATATAGTTTTATTTATTTCGTTTTCCTTCGGCTTAGAAATCGAGGAACTTTCCAGCCACACTGTATATAATATTTATTAGCTCGTCGTATAGCTTTCGATGCGAAAAAAAGTTTCGAGAAAGCACTTCGTGCAGCTCGCGCTTTGTATACCCACTAAGCACATGTTGAAAGAGAGACTGCGTGCGGGATAAGTGCAACCATGAAATTTTATAGTTCTCTAGAGGGAGTGAGAGAGAGAGAGCATACGCGTGTGCGTGCTCGCCGAGTATTCGTTGACAGCAGCGTATAATATTCGATCATGAAATTCGATTGAGAAAAATAAATGTAATTTTTTTTTTAATTTATTTATCTCGAAGATAATTATTGTTGAAGCCGAGATAAAAAAATATATTTATGGAGAGAGAGAGACAGAAAGAGAATAGGAAAACAAAACAAAAATAAAATGAAGAAAAAATAAAAATAATAAAAAAATTAAAATGAGAAAAAAAGATTTCCCTTGAAAGAATTATTTTTTATTTTTTTATTATTCGAAACTGAAAACGAAAAAAAAAATTAAAACCTTAAATAAACGGACACGAAAGACAGTACATTATTTTTTTCTCAAGACTGGCGTCTTAAGGGGGTCGAGAGACTTCGCTCCCCTCTACATCCGTTTTCATTTGTTTGTCTACTTATTTTATTTCCGTGGTCTTTTTTTGTTGTCACTCCACTATGGTTTCGTCTCTTGCGGCGACGAGGTAAGTGCTCGGTCGATGCCTCGCGAAGCCACGTCAAAGTCCATGACGAGAATTAGGAATAAAGAAAAAAGAAAATACGAGGGAAAAAAAGAAAGGGTCAGAAAAGGATTAATGTCATACTGGAAAAAGTTGGTGCTTGTTTTTTTCGAATTACGATGTTCCGAACAATTTTCATTTATTTTTTCGGTATTTAAATATTAATATTTCTTTATTGTCAAGAGTTGGAAAGCAAACCTTTTTTTAATCTCTTTTAAAAAAATTATATCGATAAGTACGCAACAAATAAAAATAAATTAATTTATTCATTCATTAATAAATCTATTAATAAAAATTGTAAATCGTTAATGAATAAATATATATGTTTATAAAAATTAATAAATAACCTCATTTACTTATTCAGAAAAAATAAAGAATTTATTTACCATTTATTTCTAATTTTTTATTTATAAAAATGAATAAAAGATATATATAATCATGTATTTATTTTTATTATTTTTACTCATCGGACGCTAAAACCGTCTAGGGAGAAAACAGCGCCCGAGGACGAGAGAGGAGAAAAAAAAAGAGAAAAAAAAAAAGAAAAAGAGAGAGAGAGAGAGAGAGAGAGAGAGAGAGAGAGAGAGAGAGAGAGAGAGAGAGAGACAGGGCTAAAAGTTTCAAGTTCCCTGTCCACATCCCTTTTCGCATTTCTCCCCCTCCCCAAACTCCGCTTCCAATCCTCCCACGTTTCTCGAATTCGTTCAATTTTATTTCGATCGATTTTGTTTTTTTTTTTGTTTATTTATTTTTCGGGAGCTACGTAGTGGAGCTCCCATCGGAAATTCGGAATACGTGTATTCACTTGGAGTCGTACGAACTTTTTTGATCGCTCGCCAAACTTTTATGCAGTTTCGTCCTCGCGCCGAGAGAAGGGGGGAGGGGGAATGGGAGCCCGTGCGAAAAAATGACAACACGGCGCAGCTGGGTCTCGACACGAAACGTCAGGTTTGGGTGGCCGAATTGAGGGAGCCTCGAACGAGGAGACCAATCGAGGGAAGTGCTCCACCATTAATACTCTCAAACGACACTTCAAAGTTTTTTATTTTTCATTTTGCCGACCGAAAGTTCAAAAATTTGTTTATAAAGATTTTTGAGGATTTTTTACAACTTAATTTAATATAATAATTAATTAAATTAATTGTGGTAGAACTAATTGATAAAATCATCGAAAATTTTATACATTTTTTAAAAATATTTTTCTTTTTTAATGTAATTAAAATTTATTTTTGAAATTCACGTTTTTATTTAATAGGATCATTAATCAAATTAATTGTGATATAATTAATTGATAAAATCATCGATAATTCGAAATTTTATACATTTATTTTTTTTTTTCATTTTTCTTTTTTACTATAATCAAAATTTATTTTTGAATTTCACGTTTTGGATATCGAGCCAAATTTCCAAAAAAGTATGATAGACGTTTCGATTAAAATCAGCCAGAAGAAAAAATGTAAATAAATTTTATGAATAATTTTTGAAATATATTATATAAATTTGTGCAATAACTGTAAAAATGAAAATAATAATTTTTCGTATTGGAAAATCGATGGGAATGGACGTCGAGAAAGAAGGAAAAAAAATCGCGCCCTCATCCCATATTTTTATTGGTACAAAAATAGAATAACGTCGTTTGGACGTGGAGGTATAATCGAAGCGATAGTGGGGACAAGCGCGACCGATAGTTGAGGAGAGAAAAAAATAAACAGTGGCGCAAAAGAGGAGCGAGTACTCGGCTGCATTGCCGAAGGTTCGTCGCGAGTACGTATCGAGCGAATGCAGGGGGAAGTAATTTTATAATGCGGGTAAGTTCAAGGTGGGATTTCAAAGGTTGCGATGCAACGTTACTCCAATGTTTTTCTCCATTGTGACATAAATAGTAATCCAAGAGTCTCGTTGGATCATTCTGGGGGAAAGCAAAATTAGATCGATTGGCCGAAAATCAGTTTTGAGATTGAGGACTCAAAAGTACGGCGTGGAGGTTTCTAAAAATGAATTTTCACTGAGTGGCGGAAGTGTGCTTCGTTTTTAGGGGGATTGGAGTATTTTGGGGTAATTATAGTGTTTTTTTAGTAATTATAGTCATGTTGGATTAATTATAGTAATTTTGGAGTAATTATAGTAATTTTGGAGTAATTATAGTAATTTTGGAGTAATGATAGTAATTTTGGAGTTATGGTAGTAATTTTGGAGTTATGGTAGTATTTTTGAGTAATTGTAGTAATTTTGGCGTAACTGTAGTAATGCTGGAGTGATTATAGTAATTTCGGAGTAATTTTAGTAATTTTGGAGTAATTGTAGTAATTTTTGTATGATTGTAGTAATTTTAGATTAATTATAGTAATTTTTAGTAATTATATTTATTTTCAATTAATTACCAGTATTTTATCAGTTTTTTCGATATTCTAAAATACTCGGAGTATTTTTCAGTATTTTTAAGTAAATAAAGTATTTCGAAGTCATTGTGGTATTTTAAAGAACTTTTAGTATTTTAAGTCATTGGGATATCGATTTTATCGATGTTTTGGATCATTTGGGGTATTTTGGAACGCTTTTCTTTTTTTTTAATTCTTCGGAGTATTTATAATAATTGTCGGATTTTTAGCAATTGGGGTATCAATTTCATCGTTATTTGGAGTATTTTTTATAATTTCGAGTACTTTGAAGTAATTATAGTTTTTAACTTGGTTTTTAGTATTTTTGAGCAATTACAAGAGGTATCGATCCCCACGAATAGAATGAGATTCACTTGTAACGAAGATCCGTGAGTCTCGCCCCGAGGATTCGAGCAATAGACCGCGTAATTAGAAAAAAGTGAAAAATGTATATAAAAAAAAAAAAAACGAACGGGAGGAGAAACGTAGCGAGAGTGCACGGAGGTAATAAAAGTGTGCTCCGAACTTTCGTGAGAACTCTCTCACGACGTTGTCCCCTCCCCCTTTACGTTTTATTTGTCAATGCTCGCTCCTCCGTACCTGGCTCGCGTTTCCGTGTTTCTCTCGACTTATTTCAATTACTTTTTTTCAATTACGTTTCGTTTCTAAAAAATTTTCAATAATTATGAAATAAATTTTTGTGAAGTAAGTTTGAAGAAAAATTAAATAGAATTATTGGAAGAAAAATCAATTAAATATGATTTCGAAAAATGTTGGATCTTGAATTAAATTACTCCGAATTTTTTTGTGATATAGAACGAATACGTTTCCAAAAAATAAAATGTGAAAGTAATTAAAAAAAAAAGTTTGAAAAAAATTGAATTAAATTATTAGAAAATTTATTAAATTTCGAAAAATGTTGGACCTTCAATTAAATTACTCCGATTTCTCTTCAGAACCAAAATAACTACTTTATCAAAACATGAGATGCGGAAATAATTTTTGAAAAATGAGTTCGAAGACAAAATTAATTTAAATTATTAGAAGAAAATCAATGAAATTAAATATCGAAAAATGTTCGTTCTTTAATTAAATTACTCCGATTTTTCTTGTCAAATAAAATGACTAATTATCCAAAACATGAAACGCAGAAATAATTTAAAAAAATAAGTTTAAAGGCAAAATTAAATGAAATTACTGTAAGAAAATAAACAAAATAAAATTTCGAAAAATGTTGGCTCGTTAATGAAATGGCTCCGAATTATCTCGGGAAATTTAATTCGAAAGATAAACATCCGTTCCCGGAGAAACACGGAGCAAAATTTCGGCAATTTCGTAACGAGAAGACCGCGAGGATGGCAAGTACGATAAACACGTACGAGGGACATTTGGGGTTTCTAAAATGTGGAAAATTCTATTTCGAAATTCAGCTTGCTGATGAACATCGGCATCGCGAATTTTAGCCCATTTAGGGGAAAATGGTCTTTACGGCACGTCGTTTGGGTTCGCCGTGACGACCCAGATTAAAAGGATATAGGTTCGCCCAGGATCGTAGACGGAAAGGAGAGCGCCACCGAGTCGCCATTCGGGACTGCATAGGAAGCATGAAACAAGGACACTCGTAGCAAACATCGCGAGTGCGCGTGTAATACGTTGCGGCATTCAGGAAACTCCCACCAGTTCTCAACCCACCGCCTTATTTACGTAACGGCTAACGCTTCTCTTATTATTATTATTATTATTATTATTATTTTTCCTCTTTGTTCTTTTTTTTCTCTTTCTTCTTTTTTTTTCGTTCTTCTGTTCTCGCACTTTTACGAACAACGCTTGCATCCGCCGACTTGGATCGTTATCTTTTTTGTCACGTATGGATAAAGTTGGAACCCGGTTTTAAACCCCTTAAAAAATTACCCAGGTCTCACGATGAGCGGTTGAAAAAATCGTTTTTTGTTCGCACCTTAATGTTGAACTTTGAAAAAAAAAAATCGTTTTTTTAGAACACTAATTGGGGATTTTTGAAACATCGTTTTTTTTCGAAAATCTCACTGGGATTTTCCGAGAATGATTTTTTTTTATCTAACTCTAGGATTTGAAAAAATATTTTTTTTTACGGTTTTAGGACTCGAAGATTTTGAAAAAACTGTTTTTTTTTTAAGGTTTTTCACTTTACAATTTTAAACGAAATGTTTTTTTAGGACCGTAATGTTGAAGTTTAAAAAAATGGTTTTTTTAGAACACTAATTGGGGGTTTTTGGAACATAGTTTTTTCCGGAATCTCGCAGTGGGATTTTCCGAGAATTTTTTTTTAAAGATTTAACTCTAGGTTTTAAAAAATGTTTTTTTTTACGATTTTAGAACTTGAAGATTTAAAAAAACTTGTTTTTTTAAGGATTTCACTTTATAATTTTGAACGAAATGTTTTTTTAGGCCTCTATTTAAAGAATTCAAGAAAATCGTTCTTTTTTTAGTTCTAAGATTTAAAAATCCAATTTTTTAAATAATCCATTTTAGGATTTTGCAAAAATCATATTTTTTTAGGGTTCCACTTTGGGAGTACGAGAAAAATAAATTTTTTCGGATTCCATCGTAGGATTTCGAAAAGAATAATTTTTTCGGATTCCGTTGTGGGATTTCGAAAAAAAAAAAATTTGTTTCGGATTCCATAATAGGATTTAAAAAAAAAATAATATTTTCGGATTCCATTTTAGGATTTCGAGAAAAAGAATTTTTTCTCGAATTTCATTTTAGGATTTCGAAAAATCGACTTTGCATCCCTAATAAAAATAAAAAGAAGGAATGATTTCAGTTTTGCTTCGAATTTTCGTGATCGCGGGATTTTCGTGCGCATTGGCTCGTTATTTTGGCCGTTCGCCATTTCTCGTCCGTCACGAAGAGAACGCGAGAATTCTGAGGTCAGAATTCGCGTAACGAGCGCGAAAGCTCGAAGATTCTTGATCAAAGTTTCCTCTTTCCTCCCTCTTCATCATCGCTACTATTTCTTTGACTTTTTTGAACGTCTACCAAAAATGTGGCCGCGTCGAAGGACCCCGAGCAATTCGCACTTCCGTTTCCTATCACGCGGCACCCCGAAACTTTTCGGCTCCGTGCCAAAAGTCAATTTCCGCGTTTGCTCTCGTATATTCCTTCGACGCCCGGATATACCGCGAGATTCCGTCGCGTACCCTGGATTTCGTTCGTTTCCCCGCCGTTCCCTCGTAAATTACAGAACGACGCTCAAAAGCCATTTCGGACGATTTCTATTTTTTTTTTTTTTTTCAAATTCGACCCACGATTTTTTAGTTTTTTAATGCAATTTTTTTGCAATTTATAAAAACGATAATTCATTTGAGAAAATCATTTTTAATAAAGACGATAACTTTTCGTTTGGGTTAATAAAATATAATTTTATCTAATAAAAATAATTATTTTAAAAGGTTCAATTTAAAAAATTATTTCTAAAGGTAAAATAATTGATCAAAAATAAAAGTAATTATTTACAAAATTAAAACAATTATTCTGAAACTGAAATAATTTTTTCTAAAATTAAAATTATTATTCTAAAACATAAAAAATTATTTCTAAAGGTAAAACAATTCTTCAAAAATAAAAGTAATTATTTATAAAATTAAAACAGCTATTCTGAAACTGAAATAACTTTTTCTAAAATTGAAATAATTATTCTAAAACATAAGAAATATTTTCAAAAATTAAAACAATTATTTTTAATAAAAAATAATTCTTTCCAAAGTAAATAAAATGTTTTTTTTTCTTCTAATTTCAGTATCTTCAAAGTGCGATGCCAGAACTGACAAAAGCAGTACCCCGAAGAACGAAAAATGAGAACGAGCAAGAGCGGTGAAAAATTTAATTCGATTATGCAACGAAAATTGGCGAGAGCTCTCTTCGAGGTTGAAACAATGGATAGCAAAGAGGTGCGAATTACGAGAGTGTTCCAGGGTTAGATAGATAGAGATAGAGATAGAGAGAGACGAGGCAGAAGTTGCACTTTGACAGGCGTTGAAATCTGGGACGAGCTTAACGAGCCGGACAAAAGGGCTTGGCATCCTCGGTGCGAAGCAAAGTCAGGTCGAGTGGACGGTACATTAGTTCCTATTCCAGCTTCGTCCCTCATCGCCCCCTTTTTTTATCCGCTCATTTTTCACTTCCGGTATTTTTTACGCGGACTTCCGGTCTTTTATTCTATTTTTCCCCACAATGGCACTTTATGGGGAAAAAAATTGCTTTCCCCATAAAGATCGTGCCGGATTTTTTTTCGAAACGCGTTTAACCTCAAAATCTATGAAAAAACGAATAAATTAGATAGTTTGATGAAAATTTGAAAAATCATCGTATTTTTTGAAGAGTCATCGTATTTTTTGAAGAATCGACTTATTTTTTGAAGAATCGACTTATTTTTTGAAAAATCATCTTATTTTTTGGAAAATCATCGTATTTATTGAAAAATCATCGTATTTTTTGAAAAATCATCTTATTTTTTGAAAAATCATCGTATTTTTTGGAAAATCATCGTATTTTTTGAAAAATCATCGTATTTTTTGAAGAATCATCTTATTTCTTGAAAAATCATCGTATTTTATGAAAAATCATCTTATTTCTTGAAAAATCATCGTATTTTATGAAAAACCATATTTTTTTTTTAAATCACCGTATTTTTCGAATAATCATCATATTTTTCGAAAAATCATTGAAATTTGAATCGACGAAGCGTATATTAATGGGTTTGAAAGCTTCGTAGCCGAGAAACGACCGATCGATGTTTTCTTTCAATAACCGAGTCCCCCAGTGACCAGAAACACCCACGAAGCTTCAAGCAAAGAGCCACCAAGACGGCTCCGTCGAGAATCTAAAAATAAGGGAGAGCTGAGAGTCTAGACGCGGACTTGCCAGGGTCCAGAAGCCCAATCGGTTGGAACAAGTGGCCCCAACACGTTTCTCGGCTAATTATAAACGCGTTTTCGTCCAGCTGAGAGGAAAAGCCAGTTCGGACAACCACCTTGTCAACCATCATGTTTTTTTCATTTTTTTTAATTTTCTGAAAAAAATTTGGTTTTTTTCTTTCGTTATTTTAGAAACGTCTGAATAACCAAAAAAAAAAAACCAAATTCCTCGAATGCAAATCTTTTTGGATACCAAAAATGATAACGCCGATAAAAAAGTAAACAAAAAACAAAAAAACATTATTTTATCGATCATACAGGAAATAAATGGTTTTTTTTTTACTACGATGCTTAAACAACTTTTAATTCCTTTTTAGAATTTCTTTTTTTTTTTTATACAATTTTTTCAATGCTATTTCGTAGCTTCTGAGCATCAGGTTTCACCGCACTTTCCAGCCACTTCGCGTCTTCAATATCCTTACACCGAAGTAGCCCAACCCGAAGAGATGCTCTTACGTTTCATATTTGGGATTCCACCCAACTCTTCCCACTTCCTCCTAAAGCGAAACTCAGGTCGAAAGTCAGGCGTGAACCGTCGATTCTCACGATTGTCTCTAACCGTCTGTTTTTTTTTTCACGATATTTAGTTGCTCTTTCTTTCCAGTTTTTTTCATTGTTACTATTAACCATTAACTTTTATTAAACAACTTTTTAAATTTAAGTTTTCAATGTCCAATTAGCGTTAAAATCGTTGTAACGATTTAAACGATTTTTTTTTTTGTTAATTTGGTCTTATTTATCAAAACGTTAACTATAAAAAATAAAAAAGTTAAATATAACGAAAACTTTGATATTAAATGTAAAAATATAAAGAAAAAAGATTACAATTAAAAGTTTGTAAAAAAAAAACGTTTAAGAGATTTTCCCACGTTAAAATATCACTAAAAACAATATCTTATTAACATTAACTATAAAAAACAAAGTAGTTAAATATAACAAAAATTTTGATATTAAATGTAAAAATATGAAGAAAAAAGATTACAATTAAAAGTTTGTAAAAAAAAAACGTTCAAGTGATTTTCCCACGTTAAAATATCACTAAACACAATATCTTATTTAAAAAAAAAGTGTTTAACAGACAAAATTTGATACATATTAATTTAATATATAAATTTCATTAAACATAAAAAAATTTTATTAAATAAATTTTTATTACCCGAGATTTCCCCACGTTAAAAAATCACCAAAAACAACATCTCAATAAAAAAGAAAAAAATTAACAGACAAAATTTGACAAACATAAATTTAATAAATATAAATGTAATAAAAAATAATAATAAATTTAATAAATTTCAATTTTGAGATCCCCCACGTTAAATCACCAAAAAAAAATCGCAAAATTTATCTAAACAAACCCAAACACAATTCGTCGGTCGAGAACTTTAATCCTGTTTGGGTTTGACTGAAACTTTTGAAGTTTCGAGAACGCGAAGAAGTTTCGCTTTTCGCTTAAACGTTAACGATTTTTCATTAAATAGTCTGTTAACCAACATTGCGTGGGTCTGATAAGAAGCAAATGGTCCGCAACGTTTCGAGTTCAAGAACGGATCGGAGGCCGTCGCGTTCGAAAGAGAGAAGAGAAGTGGTGGCAAGGGGAGGAGAGAGGAGGGGGAGGGGGTTGAAAAAAAAGAGAGCACGTTTGCATCGTCAACGAACGGAACGGCAAATAATTCGTTGCGTGTCGGTGGCGCGTGCGCGGAGCAGTCATACGACCGGAAACGCCTGGGCGTAAAGGTAGCCATACCTGGTATGCAATGGCAAATGTCCATACGCCTTGGGCGAGCGGGTACACCCGGCTTCGACTACTGAACGGTACTATGCTCCAGGCCTGCGGGTATTCACTTCCTACAACCCAAACAAACTCGTGCCGGGTTTTACAGAGGCTCGAACGCCGGAAGCTACCAAAGCTGGGTTAATTAGCGAAATCGACGATTGCAATTTTTGACCATCGAGATTCAAAAAGTTTCAACATCTGACGATATTTGGAAGCTAATTTTTGTCAGCAATGATCCCTACCCAAATCCAGTTTTTTCGAAGTTTTCGTTTGGTTTTTTTTTTATATGTTAATAATTCTAGTCGAAGGATTGTTTGGGTTTGTTTGGGTTGGAAGGACGATCGCCATTTTTGACCATCGTGGTTCAAAAAGGACGATATTTGGAACCTAATTTTGGACGATAATTTGAAGCTAATTTTTGTGGAACGAATCCTACCGAAATCCAGTTTTTTTGGAATTTTCAATTGTTTATTTTTTTATATGGAATTTAAGTCTAAGGGTTTTTTGGGTTTGTTTGGGTTGGAACGAGTCCAACAAAAATCCAGACTTTTCGAAGTTTTCGTTTGGTTCTTTTTATATGTAAATAATTCTAGTCGAAGGATTGTTTGGGTTTGTTTGGGTTGGATCGACGATCGCCATTTTTGACCATCGTGGTTCAAAAAGGACGATATTTGGAACCTAATTTTGGACGATATTTGGAACCTAATTTTTATGGAACGAATCCTACCGAAATCCAGTTTTTTCGGAGTTTTCAATTGTTTATTTTTTCATATGGAATTTAAGTCCATGGGTTGTTTGGGTTGGAACGAGTCCAACAAAAATCCAGACTTCTCGAAGTTTTCGTTTGGTTTTTTTATATGTAAATAATTCTAGTCGAAGGATTGTCTGGATTTGTTTGGGTTTGTTTGTTGGGTTGGATCAACGATCGCCATTTTTGACCATCGTGGTTCAAAAAGTTTCAACAATTAGACGATATTTGGAATCTAATTTTGGACACCTAGACCAATGTTTGAGCTCCCTTACCTTTATCATCTTTCTCCGAGACTGAAGGATAACCGCGAGGCAAAGATTGTGACTTGGACTCACCTGCAAACAAAAATTGAAAAAAGGATTACAGAAAAAATACAAAACCGACGGACTTGGGGTCTTAAGAGGCTTCGATAAGAACTATTTTGATGAAGACGGTAAAAAAATGGATCAACCAGCTTCCTCTACTGAAAAATCGTGTTTACGATTCCAAAAAATGAATTTTCGTTGCTTTAGGTCAGATTTGACGTGAATCATCATAAAAATGGATTAGCCAGCTTCCGGTGATGAAAAATCGAGTCTATGACTCCCAAAAATGACCTTTCGTTGCATTGGGTCAACTTCGATGTAAATCATCAAAAAAAATTGATCAACCAGCTTCCTCTACTGAAAAATCGTGTTTACGATTCCAAAAATTGAATTTTCGTTGCTTTAGGTCAAATTTGACGTAAATCATCATAAAAATGGATTAGCCAGCTTCCGGTGATGAAAAATCGAGTTTATGACTCCGAAAAATGACCTTTCGTTGCATTGGGTCAACTTTGACGTAAATCATAAAAAAAAATGGATCAGCCAGTTTCCAGTGTTGAAAAATGGTATTTACGATTCGACAAAACGACCTTTCGTCGCTTCCCAGCCACAAATCCTTCATAGCATTTCCATTTTTGAATCTCTGCCGAGTTTCATTCCCGAAAGTATCTCAATTACATCGAGAACTTCCGAAATGCCTGTTTCAACCGAATTCCATTGCGTTCCAGTTTCGAAGCCGGGAGGTTGGATTTCCGCAGATGCGGGAGGTTGCCAACTGTTTCATCGAGATCTAGGACGCAGGCAATGGTGAAACAGACGTTTGGAAGAGAGTTTGGGGGAGTGCAGCGTTGCGTATCGATCGAGTCTGACCCTAAAGAGCTTCCTTCGTCCATCCTCTCCCCTTTTCAGGATTAGATTAAGAAAACGGCCTTTTCAGGCGTTTCCATCTCCTCCGTTTCGTTTGTTGGTACAAGAGATAACGCAAAGTTTCGTTTTTGGCCTTTACATCGAGATTCAACGTGTCGGAACGAAAAACGTTCAAAATCAGTCACCAGGAGTGCTAAAGACCACGAGCTTCTAAATGGAAGAGAAAAAGGGAGGAAAAATCCAACTTTTATCTCGGCTGACAGCGATCATCGAAAACGTAATAGCCCACGTGGATATTGGAATTTTTTTCAGTCTGTTTGGGTTTGTTTGGGTTGTTGACAAGGATCATCAAAAATGTGATATACCACGTGTACATTGGTGTTTGTTTGGGTTCGTTTGGGTTCGTTTGGATTCCTAAATATTTTGTTTGGGTTTGATATTATTGTTGAAAATAGCAATTAGTAATTCGTAACCAAAACCCAAACAAAGCCAAGATCGAAAACGTTTGATTCAAATAGGAAAATATTTTGTGCAAACCCAAACAAACCCAAACACGAAAAATATTTTAATTACACTCGAGAACTTTTTGTGCAAACCCAAACAAATCCAAACACGAAAAATATTTTAATTACACTCGAGAACTTTTTGTGCAAACCCAAACAAACGTATGATCGAAAAAGTTTAATTGAAATCGAAAAATATTTTATGCAAACCCAAACACGAAAAAAAATGTTTATCACACTCGAGAACTTTTTGTGCAAACCCAAACAAACCCAAACACGAAAAACATTTTAATTTCACTCGAGAACTTCTTGTGCAAACCCAAACAAACCCAAACACGAAAAAATTTTAAATAACGCTCGAGAACTTTTTATGCAAAGAATAAATCTCTCTTTCTCTCCATACGAAGAATATTCGTTTCTGAGTGAACATTCGCCTCGCTCCGTGGTAATAAATCCCTTGGCCATTGTTTATCGTCACTCCGCGTGCGTTTTGAAATTCACACGGAACTTTCCGAGTCCGTTTCGTTTCTTGGCGAGACTACCATTATCCGGTGAAAGCTCGGATCGTTTACACGTTGTACGGATCTCGGGGGTGTTTAGGCACCGAACAATCGCGACGTTTACTCTGCGCACGGCGCTGCAGCTTCTCCACCAGTAAACCCGATCATTTCCAGTTAAAGAGATGATCCTCGTACCGGAAGACTCGTCGAAACTTCGAGCCCAACTTGAACCGAGGCTATTGCCCAAACTCTATTGCTTCCAACCTCCCGCGAAAAAAAGCTATATACAGGGTGTCCGAAAAACGAAGTTTCAAAAACTCGTCAACTGGTCGGAAATCGATCGATCCGTCGAAAACGTTATCTTCCGGTTTGCCGGTTTTCGCTTCGTTTTCGAGATAATCGCGAAAAACGAAAAAAAGAAAGTTTATTTGTTTTTCTCGAATCTCGAGTGCAGGAATCGCCAAGAAAATTGGAGGCAAAATGGAAAATATTTTGTGAAAAGTCGAAAAAGTTTTAGGCAAACCCAAACAAACCCAAACTCAAAAAAAAACTTCAATAAAACCTCGAAATAAAAAATGAAAAAAAAATCTTTTTCGTCAAAAAGTAAAACATGCTGAAGTATGTATGAGAATAATTCACATTCGCTACAATGTACAAGGATTATCCTTTCCCACCGTCACTTTTCGTTCCACCCTATGGATTTCTTTTTCGCATTAAATTTTTTTTTGCGCTCGCTTCACTCCTGCAAAGTTACCTAATAGCCGGCTTAATTAACACTGGGAGATCCTCCCGGTGCGTAAATAAACTCGAACGCCAACTTGGGTTGTTCACCTTTTCCAAGTGTAATTTAACCCAGCGGCGATCCTTCGTCCTCCTCGCCTTAAAACCCCTCGGACTATCCTTCATTCTCCATCCTCTCCACCATCCCTTCACGGACTTCGAAATCGCCCAACTAACACATTATTTCGCAATCTTGCAAAAATCACGAACCATTCACGCTCCAACAAATTTAACGTTTATTTCTCTCCAACATTTTTTTAAACCTCCCATTCCCCTCCTCCTGTCCCAAAATCGCGATTGCATAATTTTCAAAATTTCGTTCATCTCGTATTTCAGCTTTTTGCTTATTCCTACACGACGTAACCCAGACTTTGGGTGATCGTGGTGGAAGAGGACGAAAGGGTTTTCCAATGTTTGCCAGACATAAAAGATGAAGGTATTTTCTTGTAGCTTTTGGTCCCCTGCCAAAAACGATATTTTTCTACATTCTTCGTCTCTTCGAATTTTCCTCATCTTTCTCACCCCCCCCCCAACCCTCGCCCCTTAAAACCCCTCGAATCGCGTTCCTCTTTGGTTGTCCTTCCGATAGGTTCCAACGAGCTTTTCTCTCCAGCTGGAAGAAAAAACAGATCGCGCATGACGTTGCAACGAAACTGGTGCAACCCCCCCCCCCTCCTTCGTCCTTCTTCTTCGCGTTTTACCGGCAATCCAGCCATATGCAAGATCCTAGTAGACGATTTACGACGCAGGTTTCGACGAGAGTGAGAAAGAGGAAAAGAAGAATGGTGTGGGGGGGGGGGGGGGAGGGGAGGAAGATTTTTATCGTTGGTCGTTCGACTTTTACGAGGCACGGCTGATGCCCCCAAGAGGTAAGCCAAAGACGAGGAAAATGGCCGAATAGTTGGCTCGGCGAAATTTACCAACCGCTGTTACGTGCACGACGTTTTTTTTTTTTTTTTTTTTTTTTTTTTTTTTTTTTTTTTTTTTTTTTTTTTTTTTCTTTTTTTTTTTTTTTTGT
>JAPYZJ010004566.1:0-13349 GCA_030522765.1 Ophioninae sp. B BG-2022a | reverse complement strand
TCGTCGTCGTCGTCGTCGTCGTCGTCGTCGTCGTCGTCGTCGTCGTCGTCGTCGCCGCCGCCGCCGCCGCCGCCGCCGCCGCCGCCGCCGCCGCCGCCGCCGCCGCCGCCGCGTTTTTCCCGAAGCGAACGCGAAACGCGAAACGCGATCGCTTCGGGACGCGCGGAAGGAACGCGCGATCGACCGGACCGAGGTCCGGATAATGGTAGAATACGGCGATGAAACGGCAAATGCGAGGAGAAGGAGAAAAAAAGGGCCGAGAGGGGCGCGAGAGTGCAGGTGCACGTGCCCCGGACGTACGAGCGCGTACGAACGAGTAAACGCGCGTCCAGCCGGGCTCTTCGAACCACCCGTCCGATAGACTCGGCAGCTGTGCCGAGGCGTGCGCGGCCTCTTGGCCAGAGCCCAAAGGGAACAAAGGAATACCCTCGCGCGTACACCGCGTCCGATCGACCGATTCGGCTCTTCGTTTGTCTCCTTTTCGCGGCAATCGACGTAGGGTGGGTCGCGTCGAGCCACCCTGTTGCCACCGTTCGGCGAACGATTTGTCACGTTGTTCGGCTCGTAGGCGCGAAGGGCGGCAGACCGAGATAAGCGCGTCGCCGCCACCGCTCACCGCGATACCCATCGTGCTCTCGAGTCTGACGCGCGTGCACGCGGTCCCCCCCCCCCGTTGCCGGCCGCGTTTCCCACGCGTTTCCGTACGTTCGAGTGAAAGAAGGAGCAAGGATCGACTCACGCGGAGGATGACCGGTGCGCGAGGGCGGACGACGACTCCGTCTCGTTTCGAATCGCTCATCCCTCGAGAATCGGCTCTCGAGGCTCCCTTCCGCCGTTGTCCTTGAAATTTGGATACAACTTTGCCTTGAGGCCGTCGCTGTTCGATCTCCCGTGAAACTCGGCTTTCTTGTCCTTTGGCGAGCTTCTCTGGAGCCACATGTCCAGAAAACTCTTGGCCGAGACGATCGGCTGAGACTTTTGCAACTGTTTGGCGATCGAGACGGGAGTACAGGAGGAGGGCGGCGACATCGGCGAGTCCGTCGTCGCCCTTATGACGCTCGCGCGAGCGCTCGCGTCCTCCTTCCCTAGGCTGAAAAACGAACGAGACCGCGAGGATCAAACGAGAGATACGACGAGACGCCCCGCGACGAGGGAGCAAATCTTGGAGCGAGGGGCCGAGCTCACCCGTCCAGTTCTCGGAGAGCCTGATCGAGCTCCACCTTTTCCTTGTCGTCCTTGTTACGGACGAGACGAACCTCGAGCAAACAGTTCAAGACCTCGGCGTGCACGGCAGAGTTATTGGCGTGCGCCTTGAGGAACGCTTCCAATTCTTCCCACAAGAGACGATAGTGCTCCTCCCTGCGTACACCGGCCTTGCCGCTCCCGCTCCCGCTTCCGCTGCCCCCTCCGCCCCCGGCGCCCCCGGCGCCCCCGGCGCTCCCCGCGACGGCCCCGCGACCACCGCCCAGGGACGGGAGCGCCAGAGCCTCGTGCTTCGACTCCAAGTGCAAAAGTCCGAATATCAATTGTTTACACTTGACGACCTCATCCTTGGTGAGTTCCTCCTTGAGCATTAGTTCGGGCAGTGGCTCGATTATCTGTCGGAGATTGAACATGAGGGTGCTGGATATCGTGATCGGCCAGTACCTCGTGTGACGCTCGAGACGCGCGCGCATCTTTCCGCACGGGCCCTCGACCTCTTCCGCGCTTGCCCGTTTCAACGGTACCAGAACGTTGTTTCGCATCAAGCTGCCCAAATCCTGCCGAGTTATCCAACGGGATTAGCCGCGCGAGACTTTGAACCTCGCGTCGCCGCGACTAAACTCACCGTGATTCGGTAGTCCGTGACTCGACCGCCGCAGCCCTCGCTTATCGACGGTGGATCCTCGAGAACGCTCCGCGCGGTTGAGAGCGCGTGGATAAATATTTCTCCGCCGTGCGACGCCAACAGGTGCGATATCGCTTTGCCGCCGCTCTTTCTCGCCATTTCCAACATTACCGACCTCCCGTTCAGTAGAAAATTTATCAGACAGGAGGACGGCCGGCTGTTGACGTCGACGGGCGTTATTCGGTGCATCGCGGTGCAATTTTGCATCTCCGAGGCGCTGCAACCCCGCGGCGTGCACCACTTGAGCGTTACCGTCTCGTACTCGGATCCCTCCTCGAATCTTCGGAATGTCTTTACGAGTGTCGAGTCCTGTGGATTCCCGCTCAGGATCCCAGAGTGCGCCCTCGACGAATGAAATATCTCGACGTCGTAGTTCGCCGAGGAGCTCGCGTTCTGTTCCTCCTTCATCGGTATTCCCGTTACCGTCGTACTCGCCAGATCGTAGTGAGACAGTATCAGATGCGAGAGCTTCGAGTGTAGAGCGTTCGCTTTCATCGAGTGGACCTCCATCCGAAGTAGCGGTGATATCTGTCGAGTATCGAACGAGTCTTATCGTTGCGCGCACGAGCTCGAATTACCGACTGCTCCTGAATCTCCGATAACGCGCTCACCGAGCGTCCTCTGCTCGAAGCGCCGTTTCGCCCAACGGCCAATTTAACGTTCCTTCGTTAAATTACTACGAGTCGCAAAAGTTTCCTCGTTTTCTCATCGCTCTCTTCGCACCTACGAGCGAATCCAAACGAACCCGTCGCGCCCTTACCCGAACAAACTCACCTCCTGTGGGCTCCTGCTCGTAACCTGGGACTCGACGTTTACGGGAAATATGTTGAGAATCACGAGATGACAATGGTGCACGGGCATCGAGCTGCGACGATCCACAAATATTGTACTCGACGCGCCGTTTCGTTATTTATCGAGCAACATCCTAGAGTCGCTCCGATTCGACCCGACGTTCCTTACCGATCGGAAGAAAGGGCCATTTTGTTCTGCTGCGTCAGTTGACTCAGAAATATGTTTTCCAGGCTCTTCATGTTGATGTTGTCCCTGGCGCTGGTGATGCAGATAACTCTACCTCTGTTCAAGATCTTTGGTGGATTCTCCGACGGGGAGGCGCGCTTTTCGTGCTGAATTTCGGTACGCTCGGTCAGCGCCTCTATGGCGACTCTGAGTCCGTGAATCACGGAAAAATCTACGTTGGGCTGATGAGAGCGCGCCGGAACGCCGATGATAGCCATACCGTTCATTATCTGTCGAAGCGAGTAGCCTTTAAAGGAAACCGGCGAAACCCGTACGCCCGACGCTCCGTCGATAATCGTGCCGGACTTACGTGAGCCAAGTTTTGTTGCGAGGGACTCCAAGTGTTGAGAATGTGGGCCGCGTGATCGCTGACGACGAAACGAACCTGAAAACAAAAACGTCCTCTTTGCGTTTGCGCCGTGGCTATTCGCGTTCGATCCGACGTCGGATGCGCGTCGCTACTCAAAGCCGACTCGTAACGCGCGTATCGATACTTTTAGAGATTCGCGCGACGCTACCAATTTTCCTGTCGGAAACAAGTCCCAGACTATTCGACAATACTCCATCGATGATTCTACGCTCGTTGTCCATAACGATTTGCATATCGGTGCAAGCGGGATGTGATTCTGTCCTCGGCTCTTCAGGCACTCGAACTCGAGAGGACTCTCGCTGGAGATACCGAAGTAAGGCGTATGATCGAGTACGAAAACGGTTTTATGATTACCCGGATACATTTTCCACTCGCATCTTCGTCCCTCCCCGCGAATCGAAAAGTCAAGGCTGGATTTATCGATCAACTCGCTGGATTTATCGAAGCGCGCGCGTCGAAAGGGCCGTCCTTTGAGATAATTTTACGTGCGAATCGTTCGAAACGATTGCCGGTCGGATGCGACAATAATTTCTACGCGTTCCGACGCACTCGCGGCACAAGCTCGCTTTATCTTCCGACGGCGTGAGGTTAATGAAAGATAAACACAACTTGTTGTTCTTATTGCCCGGCAAGCACGATTCGTCGATGAGGAAGATTCCTCGTTCACCGATCGAATTCGTTCTCGTTGACGTGACGCTCGTCGTGGAACACGAAACTATTGAAGCAACGGCTTTCCGGTACGCTGCTACTACGAATTCTCCTGTTCCGTGTCCACTTGTTTACTCCAGTCTGCCACGGTCTGACCGGCGGCAGGGAAATTTTTATAAACATGGCGTCGATTCGGGAGGAAACGATGCGCAGCTGTGCGGTCGTTGTTACAGCTCGCAGGAACGAAACGGCTTGTTTGTCCTCGTTATTTCCATCCACTCGATAAACATGTAGGAATTCTACGTCGAATTTTACTTCCGAATGTTCTCGAACTCGGAAAGACGATGACGCGTCGCGTAAGCGAGCTTCCGTTCCGCTTGGAAAATGGAGGATCTCGCGCTACAAGTACAGATAAACTCTTTTCACATATTTATTTTCACCGATTGACTATTCGCGAATCTTTTAACGCGACGTTTACGCGTCGTGGGAATGTTGAAATGTTTCGTAGTTTGACGAAATCGAGGCTCTCGTGGCAATTTACAACGACGATTGGCAAATCGAGGACGCAGAAAACCGCTCCTACAGCGTCAAAATATCCGACGGTGATGATTACGTGAAATTGTACTTTAAACTACCGGTCGACTACCCGTCGAAATCACCACCCCGATGCGCGATATCCGCGCCGCACGTTGACCACGCAAAAAAGAAACACCTGTCCGACCTCTTGGAGGAGTTGTACGCGTACGTTATCTCTTTCTTTTTTTAATTACTTTCGAGTCGGGTGTATACCCGACGACGAGACGAGACCTCGATTCTCCACCGTCGAGGAGTATAACTCGCCGTCCCGGCTTTTTCGGAAGAGAGCGCGCCGCACGGGAACGGAACGACTCGGCGCTACCTCGGAGGTACCGATCGCGCGTGTCGTTCTCATTTGGTACAGGTCGTTCGCCGGAGGAAGCGTGATGTATCAGTGGACCGAGAGAATCAGGGAAGAGTCGCAGCCGTGTCCGGCGCCGGAACTCTCCGTCGCCGCCGAGTTTGCCCAAGCGATCCGATACTCCAAAAAAGATGCGCGTCCGCCGATCGACGATTGCCAAGAATGTCCAGAAATCAGTCACGGAGAAGTTATAGCGGATAGAAAAAGTACCTTCCAAGGCCACGCGGCTACCGTTCTTTCCGTCCGACGAGTCGAGTACGTATTCCACTTATTCCACCGAAAAGTTCGACGCCTCTACCGAAGAATTACTCGAGGCGCTCGCAGAGTCTACTCGGTTTCTGTTAATCGGGTGGACGCGTCGCGCGCCGACACGTTTCTTTCGCCACTCGTGTATTAGCGCGACGTCGATTGTCGCTACGCGTGCCCTCCGAACGAGAAGAGTCTCGAGAAACGGTGCGTTTTCTTGCAGGCAAGTTTTGCGATCGCTTCGAGGAAATAGAAAAATCGCGCAAGCCACTCACAACATTTACGCGTACAGAATAATTCGGGAAGATGGGAAATCGCTCGTGCAGGATTGCGACGATGACGGGGAGTCTCAGGCCGGTGGTAGATTGCTGCGTCTTCTCGAGGTACGTTTCTCGCTCGAGTGAGTTGCCGCGATGCTTCAACGACGAATATCCGCGAACTGAGCCCGCTCTTTCTATCCCCGAAAGATCGTTGATGCAAAAAACGTGCTGGTCGTGGTATCCAGATGGTACGGTGGAATACATCTCGGTTCCGTTCGCTTCCGCCACATCAACAACGCAGCTAGGCAGGTTCTCGAAAACGGCCAATTTATACAAAAAAATTACCGAGCAAAAAAGTGATGGTTTTAGATTGTTGGTCGCGGAGCCCTCTCGTCCCGGCTATCGATCGAGACGCGTCGCATCGACCGTTTTGCCTGCACTCGTCTGTTTTTTTTTCGAACAATATTTCGTTGAACCGCGTAGTTGCGGTGTCTTTGCCGTTTAATTGACCGACTTGCGGATACGAAAGCGTTATTTCGAGAATACATTCACCCGTTTAATTATTTACAAGCGTAACGATTGACAGAGGTGAATTTACGTATTCGGGAAGTAGGAAAACTTTGACGCGCGTGTCTTCGTAACAACGAGAGGAGGGAACGCGATAAACGCGGAAAAGTGAGGGCGGGGTCGCCACGGGCGAGAGAAGGTAGCGAAACGCGTTTAAACGAGTGCTCCGTCGCGGTATTCTATCAAAAATGGATAATACTCGGATAGAGAATTGGCGGATCCTCGAGCGTGCGCGTTGAATCGACTCGGATCGTCCGATCGAAAATCCACAATCGTACAATAATGATGAGTGAGAGATAAAGCAATACTGGTTCGCGTTACTTTTCACAAAGGATCCTGCTGTTTCATGGAATCGAGGGAACGACCACCCAATCCTCGATTTCCTCGTATTCCACATTGTTGATCATACTCGCCGATGTGACGAATTCTTTCGAAAGAACTGAAAAATTTCGCAAGTTCCATGTTTCCTCAACTGAATCTGTACGAGCGACTCGGGTTTCAATCGGCAAACTTACGGTTGAAGTGCCGTTCCAATTCTTGCGGATCGACGTCCTTTGTACGGCGTTGAGGAGCGTTTGCGGGCCGATTGTTCCTGGCGCAGTCTATTTCGGAGCTCGGTTTACGCTGCTGCAGCAGCCGCTTGCTGCACTCGCCCAGATCCTGCAGTTTCCTCAACTCGGTTCTGTAACTCTCGTCCTCGTCCTCGTCCTCGTCGTCGTCGTCGCCGCCGCAGCCGCCGCCGCCGCCGCCGCCGCCGCCGCCGCCGCCGCCATCATTGTCATCGTCATCGGGTGAATCGGTATCCGTTTTTTTGTTCTCGCCGTCCTCGAATTTTTCCAGCGCACGATCGATCCGTTCGGTCGAACATTTAACAACGCGATTCGTCGGGACCTCGCAATTCAGATAAGTTATAGAGTTTAACGAATTGTTCGTCTCCGAGTCCTTTGACGAGTCGAGGTGACCGTTGCGCATGAACTCGGAAAGATCAAAGTTTAGTACGTCGGCCAATAATTTTTCCTTGTTCTCTACGTCTTTTTGCAACAGTTCCAAATTTCTCTCCGCCTTCAACCCGCATTCGTCATCGATGCTCAGTGTCAGTAGCGAGGCGTAGGTCGTTTTCTCTGCTTGGTGGTGGTGGTGGTGGTGGTGGTGGTCGTCGCCGGCGTCGTCGTCGATCCCCCGCGGGTAATTTCCAACCGACGTATCACCGGTGTTGTCGGTGCTTTTTGATTTTCCATTCGCTCGTTTGCCACCGCTGGATTTCTTGGATTTTCTTTCGGGCGTAAATACAATATCCTCGAAATCTTGTTGACCGATTTTATTGAATATCTCGCGCCTGTCGTTACGGGAGCCGGAGATTCCGTTCGCGCTTGAGATTGCTTCCGCGTTTTGATCGTTCGAGAGCTCGGGATCTCGGTGAGGCGTCGGATTCACCGATGACACTTCGGTTGCTTCTTCCGCGCGTACGATGCCGTTCGGATCGAGGGCACCACCGGACGGGGAACCCCTGCGAATCGTCAAGAAGAGCGAGCAATTCGTTGAAAGTGGGCGGGAAAAGTTTGAGCCGGGGGAATGGGTCGCGAATATAACTTTGGCCTCACCCCATCGCCTGCATAATGTTGCTCGGATTGATCCTGTAGAAAGGTATCGAAGGTACGATAGAATTGTCTTTGAGCTTGGTGGTCAACCCGAAAATACCAGCGGTAACCGGTTTGCTGATGTCCGCGAGAGAGGCCAGCGGATCTCTCGGCGGTTCTTCGGGCACGGTTCGCGTCACCTCCGGATGATGAGCTATTCTTATTATATTTCGGTCTCCCTCGAGTACGAATATCTCGTCCTTGGTGCAAGCAACGTCGATGACTCGCCGAAGATCCGAAACGACCGAAGTTATGGCTATCGTTACCGGATTGACAACGTAGATAACTCGGTTGCTGTACGTTACGAGAAGATCGTCGGAAAACGGCAAGAGAACGCCAAAGGTTGCCTCCTCGCCACGATTCTTCTTGACGTTCTCGGGTGCCGGATTGAGGAGTACGACCTCGGTGCTCGTACACCGTACAGCTTCCTTCGGTAATACACTCGTATGGGAATACGCACGTACCAATTCTCCCGTGGTAGACTCGTTAAAAATGCTTCGAGCATCCAGCAATACCTTGAAGATTAGCGTTTTCTGGACGGTCCCGTTTTTGTCCGCTTGCCATATTCTGAGACCCGGTCTGCTCGCGTAAATCAAGGGTTCTCGAGCGTGAGCGCGTCGACGACCGAAAACAGCGCCCAATTTGCCCAATCTGAAAAAGATAGCAGTTGCAGGGGGTTTTCGAGAAGGTCGGCGTCGCGCGTGCCTCTCGCCGCGGACCGGCGCGGCAACACCCGCGTCAACTTACGTTTTTCTCTCCTTCTGGCCAACCTGAGAAACTTTGTTGCCGCGATTACCCTGGACGAGAATCGTTCGATACAGCGTCGAGACGAGCAGAAAGCCTTGCTGATAGCTCAGCTGCACGACCGCGTACTTCTCGTTCAACAATTCGGCGGACTTGGACAAGTGCTACGCGCCATCATTTTCTCGTTAGGAGCGACAAATACCGCGACGTTTACTTTTTTTTTTATCACTGGAATATCCCGGACGATGTACGAACCATGTAAAAATCAATCTCCGTGAGTACGACGGATCCTTCTTGATCTCCGCTGAAGAGTTTCATCCCGTTTTTCGACCATTCTACCGTCGTTACCGCGCTCCGATGGAGGCCCGTTATATTGTATCGCTCTACCTGTCGGTCCGTCCGAAATATCGCGTCGACAAGCTTGTACTTTGTACGTCGACTGTTGTACCGACGCTTCCGTCCGTACTCACCTGTTTCTTTCGCTTGGGCTTGAGACTGTCCGGCAGAGACGCGGGCAAGTCTTTTGGTATTTGAAAGACCGTTACCACGCCCTGATCCGTTCCCGCGGCTATCATATAATCGACCGTCGATATTACTCGCAAGCACGTAATTTTCAGATTCGTATTCTGAAATAAAATCCTGGCGTTTCATTGTACGATCGGTCGGTCGGTCGGTCGGGAATAATTGTTCAGAGAGTACCTCGCAGCAAAGTCTCTGTATACGAGCGACTTCTCTGTCGAACCAGTAAATCAATCCGCAATTGGTGCCGACCGCTAGGAATTCGGGCACCGCGTCGATGCACGTGAAACTTATGTCCTGGGTAAATATGCCGTTTTGCAATTTTATGGGTATTTGCTGTAGCAATTCTTCCAACGGAGCCCATTCTCTCAACGGTCCACCGTCCTCGCTCATCGGAGTAGTCATAGCCGAAGCTGAAAATCAAGATAACGACCACGACGACGACGACGACGACGACGACGACGACGACGAAAGTTGCTTCTCTTTTGAAACTCGATACGGAAGGGAGGATACGGCGAGACGGAGAGAAGCACGGGTCGAACGATTCTTTCTATTGAAATGACTCACGGAATTGAGGAAACTCCGGTGCTGGTTGAATCGCTGGAAAAAATCGGCGAATATACCGAACGTCAAAAATCCTCTCAATCAAGCATAAAACTTTCTTTCATCCAATTGTCACATTCTCGATGGCGGAATTTAGACGAGCGCATTGTAATTGGCACTCGACAATTGCTACTGTCAAACTTGACAGATCGGACCAAACGTTAAAGATCATAGATTCGCGTGGAGGCGCTCGGCCGTGAAAACTAGATAGGAGGCCGCGGCACGGTCTCTCACGCACCGGTCTCGCGGTGAAGCAAAATTTTCATGGTGGGACAGAGAACGACTCGCACCTTTTCGTTCGATTCGGACGGCGCTACGCGTCGCTGTGGCAAAGGGAAGCGTTTTCTTTCGGCCTCCTGCCATCGGCGTCGCTGCATTCGTCAGCGGCGGTTTTCTCGTTGCGAATAAACACTGTCGTTTCCAGCGTCGGGTAACCGAGCCGCACCTCGCCGTACGGATTTTGCCCCCCAATCGTAACGCTCGGAGCAACCGATTGACTCAAAATTTCTTGTTCCATCGTTACCGTTGGTCATCCCCGTTGTTAACGGGGATGACTCCATTGTCGGGAGTGTACGCCTACTCGTATGCGACGAGTGAAAAAATTGCGACTCGAATCGCGAGTATATTTTCATATATTTCAAAGCAGACAGCGTCATTTGCGTCGAAACATCGAACGCAAAATGTCATGTACCGCCTGTCGATCCAAATTCACATTTTTCACCCGAGAAGTGAGCCGACACTTATTGTTTTTGTGTAAAATTTGAGGTTATCCGGCCACATCCTTTTCTCCCATTCGTGCGCTTTTTCTGCAGCATCGGTAAACTTTTTCAGAACGCGTGTCCAAATTGCGGCTTTTCTTACTGCGGAAAATGTCTCAAGTATAAGCATCATTCGGGAAAGGGCGACGGCGGTGGAAAAAAAGTCTGCGGGCCCTGTCGCAACAAACTGAAAAAGACGGCCGAGAGTTCTTCGGTTGATTCGGCCGGATTGCTGCGGGACGCTGGCGAGCCATCTCTCGTATCTGTCGGCGCAACAAAAAAGTTAGACAGGAAAATATCTCTGTCGTCGTCTCGTTTCGAGCGCACGTCAGAAGTAAAGGCGTAGCCTAGCAAATTTTCGAAACGACTCTTCTCACGGCCGGCCGTTTCTTTTGTTTAGCAAAGAAGAGAGCGTCCGGCTCCTAGAAAACGAATGGTTCTTTCTTTCGTCGATATTTGCGTACGCACGATCAGTATTCGGACGGATCCTTGTTTCAGAGTGGACCGCTCGAAGAATCCTGTCGAACCGCCTATAGCGATTTACAAGCCGAACGGTCGGCGGGACCGGCTCGAAACGCTCGCGGATCCCGCGGATAGAGCGATAATCGATCGTTTGAAAAAGCTGAAAGACGGAGAAGCGCGAGGCTCCGCGCCGAGCACGGAGGAGATGGTTAGAAGATTGGCGATTCTAAAGGACGAAGATCCCGACGGTAGTCGGCGACCCGTCGACGTACGCTACGCGTTTCTTTGTTTATTTTTCCGAAATTCGATATTCGTCCGGTCGATTCACCAGTGATTTTGGAATGAAAATGTCTCGACGTAATTATCAGATTAATGGAAGAGACGCGAGAACGGATCGGGAAAAGGAGGACGATCTCGTACGAGAAGAGCTCGAGAATTTCCAGTTGGATTCGAGACGCGATCCGATCCAAGAGATAGAGGCGAGATTGAAGAGGTTGAAGGGCTCGGAAGCGGCAAAGGGCTCGGCCCGTTGGCTCGCGCGGGGCGTGGACGACGACGTCGACGAAGAGAGCGCCGCCAGGCGTATCGTCGAGCGAGCTCTCGCCGAAGCGGCTCTGGAAGCGAAATACGAGGCCGAAGAACTCGAAGATTCGGAGAAAATGGATGCAGAGGTGACGAATATTCCCCGGACTCGTCGCCTAGAACGTTTGTTTGGGTAATGCGACGAGTATCGAATGTTTTACAGTGCGACACCGAAGCGAGTTCGGACGAGCAAGTTTCTTGCTGCACGTGCGAACAAACGACCGGCTTGGTTCGTTGCGCCGGTTGTACCGGGGATCTCTACTGCGAAGTGTGTTTCGAGGATAACCACGATGATAATGAAAGGACGAGACACAAAGCCACGCCGTACCGGGGGGACCGATGAGAAATCCGACGCCCGACTAATAAGTAACTCGACGCGCGTTGTTCCACGCTGCTTTCCTCTCTCCGTCCGGTATCGCGGCGAATTGCATCGGACGAATCGCGAAATGAAAATACAAAATTGATTCGATCGATGAAACGTACTCGCAAAGTCGAATTTTCAATGTTTTCAACAGATTCCGTGCAGCCGAGCTTCAGGGTCGTTTACCCGAGAAAAATGATTTGGACGAACGAAGGAACGATTGGTTGCTTCCGTGGAGAGACGGGACGCGATTGAACGGTGCGCCGAGCCGCCTGGATTTCCCCAAAAGACGGAACGTTCGATGTGGCGACGCAAAAAGCTCTACGCCAGTCACGGTAGCATACGGAGATACGGGCACGCGTGCGTACACTCGCGTATTTACCTCTCCCGCGCTTATTTATAGAATCCTCGTTGTACCGAGGGCCGTGCCAACTCGCAGTTACCTCTCGGAATTTCGAAATACTCGTATCACGCGTTTGCGAAAGAACTCGAGGAACGCACGTATTTTTTTGTTTGGAAGCTTCGCAACGAATAATTATAATATTCCGCAACGCGAGACACTGTCACCAACGTTTCAGGGTAGGAAAGAAAAAGTCCTTTCCGTTGACCGGCCGGTTCGACGCGACCGTTCTCTCGATACGTTTTTATTGGGAGGTAGTTCTTGGCACGGGGAGTGGCGATTCAAACAAGTTGGAATTGTACTGAAGAATTCGGTGGCAATGCCCGAATCGTCCGCGGTCCTACGAGGCGCCGCGACGTTCTCGAGATCGCGAGACGGGACGGCTCTTTACGAGTAGTAATAATAATTTTTTGAAAAAAGGTAATAAACGAGGGAAAAAGAAATTGAGCGAGCCGCGCACCGAGCCTCAACGCTGGCGAGTGAGCCAAAATTGGCTGGCGGCTCTTTCTCTCTCGTTGCCAGGCAAAGCGCGCGGCAGAGTCGACGGAACAGACCTCGAGTATAACGATTTTCCCGGTGCAAAGGATAGGACTAAAGAGTTGAGAGAGAGCCGCGCGAGGATTCGCAGGGTTCGCAGAGTTCATTGTCGAAGCGTCGGTGGATTTTTCTCGTCTGGACGAGTCGCGCGCGCGCGAGTCCGCGACCTCGGCCGAGCGCGAGAAGGACGCGGCAATCGCAGACTCGCACCCAGGAACGTCAACCACGAGCACAATAAATTGAGACGCAAATCCGTAATAATAAAACAAGAATCGCAACGATTATATTTAATTTATACATTCGTCGTTCGTTACACTTGATTTGCAACAAGTATTGGGCCAGCCTTGGATAGAAGAACGAAACGGAGTGAAAAAAGTTGGAGAGGAAAATGTGAAAAGAATTTGTCTCCGAAATGGCGAGTCGCGTCGGTATTTTCCGGAGAGAGCGCAAATGTTTGGAAGGGTGATAAACTTTTGTCGGAAAAGACGAGAGAGCCTCGGCCTCGCACTCGGGGACCGAGGCCCCGGAGAGTCGTTGGTTGAAAAGAAGAAAAAGAAAAAAAAGTAACGCTGCTTCGAGAGGGCGCAACGAACAAAAAATAAGTTATCGCGACAAAGTTTCAAAAGTATCTCGAGTACAAAAAACTCGAATCCGTTTAGATCCTAAGTATAGGCTTACTAGAAAGACTCTTTAGTGGAAAGCCAGTTCTCGCAAGGCGATTATTTCCGGACGATCGTCTCGCTCTCGTTTGTTGGTTTCGGTCGCGCGGTGCGAGAGTGGTCGTTCGGTGAGCGGCGGCGGCGGCGGCGGCGG
>JAPYZJ010004565.1:0-15076 GCA_030522765.1 Ophioninae sp. B BG-2022a | reverse complement strand
TCACTGATTCAAGCCAGTGAAAGAGAATTTTACTGGTTAAATCAGTGGATGTTGCTGATTCGATCAGTGAATTTCACTGAATAGTATCATTCATTTTAAGGGAGTATATTTTAGTGGATAATCATTTCTTATTTAATTAAATCCAGTTTTCTCGAAATTTTACACTGTTTCTTGCGGAAAAAAAATTACGTGATATTTGCCGAAGCCCAGCGTGAGATTGGGTGAGATTTCGCTCGAACCCCTCTTCCCTAAACGCCTCACGTAAATTAATGGACGCCCCCTAATTGAGATGTACAGAATAGAAGATACTTTGATACAGCATGCTTCAAATGAGGCACTAAAATATAACGAGGGCATGAAAAAATCTTCCAATTAAAAATCTACGGTTAAAAAAAATATATATTATATTTTAAACATCGAGGTTAATAATAACGATAAAGTTCGCGTGGTTTCAACGCAACGAAACTTTTTTCGATTTATTAAAAATATTTGTATTGCTTCAGGTTTTTAAAAATCGAAAATTTGTATCTATTGGAGCCACATTTGAGCCTTCGCTTCGATAAAAAAGGATACTTTTTTAAGATAATTCAATTAATGTCGTGATGAAAATGGATGGAAATTATGTACAACAAAAAGTTCGGTTGACGTCACGACTTGTAAGGGCCGCATAGCCATACTTGAAACAAACACTTTGATACTTAAATTATTTGATTTTATCACATATTTCAGTAAATCCGTTTGAATTACAAATTGTAGGTATTTGTTTACGATTTTCCAAAAATCAATTTTCAATTAGATATTATTCAATACATTCGATTAGCCATGAAAAGTGTTGCCACGATTTTTCGAATCTACTGAAATAAAAAAAAAATCATCGCGGTTTTCATTCAAACCGATATCTTTTAGCAGGAAAATATTATTTTCGTACTTCATTTTCGAGACTTATGTAGGTCGTGCCTGCAGAACAAATACCTGGTGCAATTGAAAGGTTTTATTAAAAATCGTGATTTGGATGTATGTCTGTATTCGTAGGTGTATATATGAACAGAAATGTCGATGAATATTTGCAAAACTCTTACCCTGTTTCTATCAGAATTTCCCATGCAACAGAAGAGCAATCTACATCTGTTATCCCAGCTGTCCTGATAGGCACGTATAACCTTTCTGCAAAAGAATCAATACGTCGTTAATTCTTTTTCACACTTTCGAACAGACGAAAGAGATACCAGAGTGTAATTTCATTTTTTTGTTCGTTGTCTTTTTTTTGCTGCACATTTCTAATTTCATATGAAATGTGACCGTTATCGGAGCTGTTTTTCGGAGAAGATTGTTTCTAAGATTGGCTCCCTCCTATCTTGTACAGAAAAAATAATTTTGAAAAAATTCTATATTTGAATAAAAACTGAATAATCCTCCGAAACAGAATTCCCATTCATTTTGTCATACTTTCAAAAAATATCGTTAAATTTTGAACTCCTTTTTCACCGGTAGAGTGGTGTTATCGCTTCATTGAAATATATATGTACAGGGTGTGGCGTGAATAGTGGTCTACCGTTAAGGATTCAGTTTACCAGGTTAACTATATTTAAAAATTGTAACTATTTTTATCAAAATTTTATTTTTATTTTTTTGACGAATTTATAATCTTTTGTTACAACTTTGGCTGTATTTTTAATAACCATTATTTTTTTATTTTGATTTGTGTTCTATACTGCTGAGCAATAGAGCAATCGTGAAAAATTGGAGTGGCGTTAATTAAATACAATCCATAAAAAACAATCAGTTGTCACGAAATTTCTTTTTTTTTGGAAACCCTTGGATAAAAATGATTAAAATTATAATATGTTACAGTTCACTACCTGATATATCGAATCGTCAACGGTGGACCAGTATTTACGCCACACCCTGTATATATAAATACATAAACGTATATATATATATATGAATAAAAAAACTATATATACATAAATAAATATAAATAAATAAAAATATAACGTCTTGTGACGTTGAGCATAGAATTACACGCGATTAAAAAAAAAATTATTCACGTTTTAAGGAATAGGAATTCTGCACGTCAGGCAAATAATTTTTTAATCCATTTTTTTTTGCATACCGTTGTCTCCAATTTCTGTTTCGACCTGCACTCCTCTTATAATGAGGTCTACCCCTCGATTCGGCTTCCCTCATGCTACGTTGATACTTTTTCATTTTGACCCACGATCTTCCGGCTGCGTCGTAAGTGCACCACACGGTCACCATAACTGAGGCTAAGATGCACCAATTCGATATCACGAGACCTGCGAGATGGATCGACCAAAAGAAATAGAAACAATCGACCTTTAGAATTTTTTCTTTCGACAGTGGTTACAGAGTTTTGCGGGCTCGACCATCGTTTTATCGCAAAATCAAATAATCGACTTCAAATTGGTACGATTATTTCGGAATTTACGTTTCGTTACGTTTGCATAAATAATTGTTTCTTACCCAATATCACTTCTTTCGCCTGAACTACAGGACATGTTTGGTAATATTGGACGAGCCATGCGACACCTGCGCAAAGCCATCCGGTTTCCACCAATATCAGAGCTGCAAATGAAAGAAGAAAATGCATTAAATAATCTACTGCAAAAACGAAAATATAAACATTTTGAAAGGGTCAGAAAAATAAATAATTTATCGATATAGCAAATCTCGATATATCAAATAGACCTATGTGAGAGATCGCACGATAACGAAGCGATTAAGTCGTCATTATAATTATAATAACGTTAAATATAATGAAGTCAGGCAAAAACCTCTTCCAAACCCACCAAATAAATCTCCGTAGCTAATAAGAAGCTCACCCTGCGCCCTTTTGAAATTTCGTGATTTTCGAGATTCCGGAAAAGTGGCCAGATAAGTCGAAAAATATTTGTTTCCGTTTTTAAGCTTTTAAAAGGTTCTATTTAATCGGAAATTTTCCGCTGATTAGGAATATGCCCACGTTTTTACCAAAAGTGCAAAATTAGACTGGGAAAATGCGAAAAACCTTTTTTGAATATTTTTTCGACATTTTTCCCTAGAAATGGAGAGTTCAATGCGAATTAAATTGTGGATTTGTCTTCAAGGTATAAAAATACATCGACATTGACATATGACACTAAACGTCTAGATATAATAATTATTTCTCAAAATTAATAAGAATTCAGGAGTTGATCCGGGAACCATACATGCTTGTATCAATCGACTCAGAATTTCACGCCCAACTCCCCATTTCACGTATGACATTCTTATCTGGGACACCCTGTATATATATCTGTTATTAAAATGCTGATGTTCCGTGATGCTTCTTCACCATAATGTGGTATCACATTACACTGTATCAAGTACATCAGAAATACAACAGTGGCGAGTGGCGATCAATATAGCATTTGGACATCTCTGATTCACGGTTGTCATGGTAGCCAAACCACCATTTATTCTTCGCACAAACGGGTTGGATACCGTTCTTGTTTGATTTAACATTGTTCGATGATCGCAAGTGTCCCGTAGTTCCTTACCACTCGATTTTTCGATCTTCTTAGGCTTGTATAATCAAAAACACGATTATTTCGAAACATTATTTTATAAACGCGGATATTACATTTTTAATCACAATAAAAATGTTGTAAGTCGAAAGTTGAGCAAATTTGTTGATTTTGTTGAAAAGTGAGATCACCCGCATTAAGAAGCAGCATTTTTCATTCCCACGGATTCTCTAAACGACTCTTCAGAATCGAATAAAGTTACTGGAGAAAAAGTCAAATTAATGGAAAAATCGGTATTCTCTCATAAAATGTTTTTTATCGATAAAAGTAGATTGTATTATAGGAGGTAGATTGTATCTAACTATCATAAAGAAATATTGAAAATTGCTTCGTTAATATGTAATTGAAGTTCGCAACGTTGCAACGCCACGAAAATTATTATTTTTAAATTGATCTATTTTTTTTCCACTGAAATCGTGCGTAAAATACCTCAATTTTTATGCGAATCTTTATCGTGATAACCTAGAATTCAAATCGGAAAAAAAATATTTCGCCAAATAATGGATCTGAGGAAATAAAAAAATGAGAAAAGAATTTTCTTCGCGTCTGAACGATGCGACCTTTAAGTCCATTCGTTTATTCAATAACCCAAACAAACCCAAACAACTAAACGAGAATTTTCGCTTTTATTGGCTCCAGACTAAAAATATCGTGACCAGCTAATGTTTTTTTTTTTTCATGGAAAACGTTTTACGGTGGATATCGGATTGTCACGATTTTGCATAATTCTTTTGGGCGTTTGTCTACGAAACAAAAGTGTAAATAAAAGCCGAGAAACTGCGTTCCTCGAAGTAATTTACCATGGTTCAGCGAATAAAGAAACTTGACTGGGACTTTCATAGAGATGTTGCACGGAAAGATACGAGAGACAGCAGAAAAGTAGATCCAAGTTGACAATATCCAATCGTCTCCCCGGTCACGTTCCAAACGTTGAGTGCTATCCCTGTTCTTTCCGCCCATCTATCTCACACTCTCCAGACACGTATGTGCGAAAAAGCTGGTACAGAAAATCTCAAGTTTTGCCCTTCTCTTCCTGTGCAATTCTTTTTCTCTTCTAGCTTTTATTCTTTCAATCTCTATTCCGCCTGCTTCGCGTATTCCTCTCGAAAATGTACCTTTTTCCACTTCTCATTACTTTTTCATCCAATCATCCGTATCCTCGGCATTCTCGACCAACTGCCGGTGCACTTTGCTCCGGTGAAAAGATTACGCATTAAAGTTAACTGCAGTACGATAAGAAAAATGACGAAACAAAGATAAACACGTTGGAAATATCTTTTAAAAATGCTACGAATACGGTACCAGTGACCCATGTAAGGGCCACTTTATTTATTTTTAAGTAGAAAAACTGTAAATGTTGAAATAAAACAAAAATGTTTATTTCATCAGTTATTTAATAATGAACGTATTAACCGTCCGGTCAATGACCAGGTACCCGGAATTTATTAACTTTTTCTTCATAAAACTGTATAACCTTCTGGATCCCCGAAATTTAAGTAGTTTGAAACCCAATTTTTGTCAAATTTTTTTATAAGCAATTATTTAATAATAGTTATTAACTATCAAACTTGATACATCTTTCGTTCAATAACCAGGCACCCGGGTACCCATTGAAGTTATTATGCATGAATGTTGGATTTATACACACTAAAAAGACTACCTATTAAAGTATTGAGGCAATTTGACTTTTAAATAAATAATAAATAATATCGTTTATAATTTCGTTTGATTATTTGATAGTTAATAACTATTATTAAATAATTCATTATAAAAAAAATTGACAAAAATTGGATTTCAAACTACTTAAATTTCGGCGATCCAGACGTATACAGTTTTTTTTTTAAAAAGTTAATAAATTCCATTTGCAAAGCTGAAATGGATACCCGGGTACCTGGTCACTGACCGGACGGTCAATAATGATTTTGGTTTAGAAAACAATGTTTACTATTAACTATAAGGTTTTTTTTTTAAAAGCGTCTTCTGGGCCTTATTCAGACTACTGTTTCTTAATAAGGCCTTACCCGTTTATAACGGTTTATAACTTTGACAGAGGTTGATACCTTTTGCATTTTCTTAAAATCTCTCTTAAAGCGTAGACCCTTCAAAATATATTCGGAAAAAGAAATTTTTTATATTTATCAAGCGATTTTAATACGGTCAGATTATTGGACAGGAATGATCTATCAATATGAACTAAGTACGTGTCATTATACTATTTAGATTGTTGTTAAAAATTGTACCCAAAAGTCTTCGTTTTTTAAATATATTTTTCGACTCGATCGACATTAAATTAAATTAAATTTAAAATCAATTCGAATACCACCGATTGATTTCAAATTAAGTAACAACCATTAACAAATAGCAAACTCATTATTACTGCCATAAAAAAGAGCCAATTTAAAAAAAAAAAGAAGAGCGAAACAGACTTGTTCCAGGCCATTTTTTTTTCTTTCTTATCCATCGAAAAAAGTGTATTTCTTTCGGTTTCATGATAACAGGAGACTCAGAATAATATCAACCATTGCAACCTTTTTCTATTGCCTCATTTAGAGACCCGAATTTTCATCATCCCATCAACTCATTTATCATCGGGAAATGTCGAAGGATCCTCATATTTTTCTCGACGTAAATACCTCTAACGGAGCTTCGAAACTTTCGTGAGTTCAACTACCATCGTTCTCGGGAAAAAAAAAGTTATCGAAGAAATATAGCACACGAGAGTATGAGCGCGTTTTACTTCCGGCGTATCCGAAAACGAATATGGAGCGAAAGAACTGCAAGGCTGGTCGTATTGGCAAGTGAACTAATGCGTTCAATCAGAAAACAGTTTGGAAATGCACGAGAATAAATATTTAAACACTGGCATTGGAAACGTTTTTTTTTGGGGATTTTGAGGAACGAAGTTACGATATCAAGATATATCGAGTATCGAGCCTTGTTGTCGCAACGCGTCCACGCCTCTCTTTGAGGCCTAATAGTCCTTTGGAAATTCACAAAGCGTAAAAAAAAAATGTTTTACGACGTCGTGCGATGCGGAAGTCTTGAGAATAGCGAAGCTGCGGGACTCACAGAATATGTTCCTGTAACACTTCTGGCAGGGATCCAAGATGAGAGCTATGGACCGAAGTGCTCCTGAGACCTCTGCAGTGCCGTGAACAATTTTCCGCAAAGAATCAACGCAGTAGGAAACCACCTATGGTTGATTAATTCGTGGCTGAATAGGAAACTCGAACTTCGATTAATCTGAAGGGTTATCATTCCGAATTTTCATAGTCCGAAACTACAAATTTTGTAAAGGTTTACGAAATTTGTTTGGGTTTGTTTGGGTTCGTTAGTTTGATTTTAAACAAACCCAAAAAAAAATCCAAAAATTTACGAATGTAGTTTCGGTATATTCAAATTCGGAATTTTGAGCCGTCTGATTATTCGAAGTTTGGGTTTCCTACCCCACTCCCGAAACTACAAATTTCGTTGAGGTTTACGAAATTTGTTTGGGTTCGTTAGTTTGATTTTGAATCCTTGATTTTAAACAAACCCAAACAAAAAATCCAAAAATTTACGAATGTAATTTCGGTACATTCAAATTCGGAATTTTGAGCCGTCTGGTTATTCGAAGTTCGGGTTTCCTACCCCACCCCTGAAACTATAAATTTCGTTAAGGTTTACGAAATTTGTTTGGGTTCGTTAGTTTGGTTTTAAACCCTTGATTTTAAACAAACCCAAAAATTTACGAAATTTCGTAGTTTTGGTATATTCAAATTCAGATTTTATGCGATTTTAATATACGAGGTCAATTTTATCAAATCCCCCCGCTCCCATCCAAACCAGTAGGACTCAATATTTACTGTACATTTTTTCCTTCACGTTTTTTTTTATTTGCCACGTCATTAGATTTCATTTCGTGGCTTTTCTTGAATATCGAGAAATTCTCTGGGAATATAAGGTAACGGTACCAATGCTCGGACGAATCGCACTGTTCGGACATTAGTTGGAATGTTTCGTTATATTAGCAATATATATGCAAAGTAACGAAATAAATAAATAAATAAACTAATAATAATAATAATAATAATAATAATAATAATAGTAAATAAATAACAATAATAACATGTACAAACATTTGGACACGAAAGTGTTCGAACACAGGGACAATACAATAATTGCTGTTCGAAAACTGGTACAATTTGCTATTATTCAACATTTTAATATATACCATTAAAAAATATTCAACTGTTCGGCGTTTAATGAATGATTTATTTAATAAGTATTGAAAACTAGAATTTACAAGGTTGATGTCAGTTTCGGTAACTGTCTTTAAAACCGATTTTTAAATGAACGAGAATTTCTTCAACTTCAACAACTCTTAACCGTCCGAGCATTGGTACCGTTACTTTATCGTATAATAAATTTGAAGTTCGCAACGTTGCGGCGCAAACGAAAATAATTATTTTTCAAATTCCCAATTTTTTTTTTACCGAAATCGTGCGCAAGATACCTCAATAATAATTCCAATCTTTGTAGTGATAATCTATCATTTAAATCTGAAGAAAAATATATCGCAAAATACTCGAACTAAGGAAATAAAAAAAAAAAAAATAATAAAGATTTCATCGTCTTGCAACGATGCGAAAGTCCATATCGAGTATACGTATCACGATCGACAGGGTTCACAGGCCAATCGAGAAAATTCATTTCCATGCGTCATCTCTCAATAGTACTGTGGACAAATTCGATCTAGCTGATGTTCAACCGCAGTCGTTTCTGTGCTGATGCATAGACAGTCGTTTGCTGTGCCGTACCGCAATGATCGGTTGGTCGTTGGGAGATTTGCGGCTATCTGGGGTGCTTCTTGCTTTTTGAGTGAGATCGCTTGAATTTTTGAACGACGATGAGATCGAACCTAGAAGTTGTTCAGTAAAAAGGTAGAAAAAGAGAAAAGCTTTTTTTTCACTCGTTTTAACGATATGCTGAAACGGTGGGATGGAAAAACTTAACCGCAAACTTGATTCTTCTACTTGGCAAAAGTATTCCGAATCGAAGAGTGGTGAAAAAAAAAATTTTTCTTTTCCCCATGTCACGATGGAACCTGATGCTATTTTCTCTTGCCTTGATCCTATCCTCCTCCTTCTATCCTTCCCTACAGTCCTTCTCTTCGATCTTCTTTACCCTTCGAAATATACGAGAGTAGTCGTTCGTTAGGGTAAAAACTCAACTAGGGTGGATTTCTCTCTTATTAATATTCCCATCTCGTAGTAGCCGTTATTTTGCTCATACACCCTCCTCTTCTTGTATGTGTTATAAAATATACGTTGTATTACAATACCCGTTTATGTATGTTGAGCAAAACGAAGGCGTAGAGAACGAGGGCTGAATTCTAACCCCTCTTACTTCCCTATCGCCAACGAGGGCTGAATTCTAACCCCTCTTACTTCCCTATCGCGTTGGCGATAGGGAAGTAAGGATGCCTGGAAACGAATGGGAAATCTAGTCGAAGATTACTTCCTGGCTGAAGCAAGGGAGATCCATTTCGCTGGCTGATCCATAGATCGAAATTAAGGGATCGTCTCAGTGTGAAATTTTCAAGAAATCGTTTTTTTTAACGATTTTTTGAAAATTTCATGAAATTCAGAAAAATTGTTTTTTTTTTAACGATTTTTTGAAAATTTCATGAAATTCAGAAAAATTGTTTATTTAAAAACGATTTTTTGAAAATTTCAAAATATTCAAATTCAAATTTAAAAAATCGTCCTTTTTGAATAAAACGATTTTTTTTAACTTTCGAAAAATTCAAATTCAACTTAAAAAATCGTTTTTTGAAAAACGTTTTTTTGAAAATTCACTGTTCTAAACATTCTCTCAAATTTTAAAACCTTGTAGAAAGGGAACGTAGCGGGACATCTGCCCAGTCAATCTTTCAACGCGTTTTTTTCGAAATGGTGTTTTTTGAAACAGTATCCACTCTCAAACGAAAAGTTTTGAAGCTATCTATTACCAATTTTGAGAGAGCATTTTTAACGTTATTCTCTATCGCGCAATGGAAGCTTTTTTTTAAACATAGATTTTATTTACATAGATCAAGATTTGAGTGAATTTTAATGACAGTTTTGGGGGTTGAATAGAAACCACGAACTTCGATTGACCAGAAAGCTCAAAATTCCCAAACTCCAAATTTCCTAAAGGTCATGCCAGCAAAAGCACGAAATATATTTGGGTTTGTTTGTGTTCGTTGATTTGATTTAAAACCCTTGATTTTAAACAAACCAAAACAAACCTAAAAATTTACAAAATTTGTAGTTTCGGAATATTCAAATTCTGGATTTTGAGTTTTCTGGTCATTCGAAGTTCGGGTTTCTTACCCCACCCCACAGTTTCATTGAAACAGTCATACGAGTTAGAGCTGTTTTGTTTATAAGACGAAGACTTGGCTTTTAAAAAATTCGATCGCAAACTGGCCGGTGACCGGAAGTGAGCGAAGCACCGGAGCATTGAAACGTTGCTGAATACTTAACTGTATCGGAGGAAATGTAACTAGGGAATTAAGCCGATTCGAATATAGGTCAATCCAATGTTCTTCGATAAGCCAAACATTTTCACACTGTACGAAGAGTGTTGAGACGATTAGGAAGTTTCGTCTTCCTACGTTCTTTGCAACAACTTTTCGCTTGCGAACTCTCGATTCTCGTATCTATAGGTGCACCCTAGCCCTCGTCCTATTCGATTCAGTTTTGCGAGGGTCCGCTCTTGAAGGGTGTGTCGTCATGTCACAGTGGTGAGAGCTTAATTAGAAATCGATTGAGAGATATTGATCCATCGGATAAAACATTTTCTCATATACGTCGAGAGTTGATTGCAAAGTTTTCGACCCGAGAAATAGAAGCGTTTCGGCGAGTCAAACGAAACTTATTTTACCCCTCGGTCTACCTTTTTTACTTCACAACATAACCGAGAGTTTTTCAAGACTTCAGTCCTGCAGAATGATAAGAGTATCCATGACGATATCGAAGTTCGCATCGTTGAAATGCAACGAATTTTTTTCATCAATTTGTGCCTATAAATCGCAAAAGAAAAATGCAAAAAAATGTTTACATCATTCATGGTCGAGTCTATCAAAGAGAAATCGAAAAATTAAAGAAGATATGGTTTTATTACAATATTTCAAAGATTTAGCACGTCTAGGGATATTCTCGTTTGCTTCTTTGGAATTCAACAAAAATATTTGGTTCCTGATTTATACTTAGTTCCATTATTTTGCGATGTATTTTTTTTCAGATTTAAATGATAGATTATCACGATAAAAAATTTGAATAATTATTGAGGTACCTTGATTACGATTTCGATGTAAAAAAAAAAAGAAAAATTGAAAAGTAATTATTTTTGTAGCGCCGCAACGTTGCGGACTTCGATGTAATCGAAAACGACATTTTTGTGAGTTTTTGATGAGGTTAAAAAATTTCTGGAAAATTCGTCTCTCGGGTATTATTCGCGTCAGGAAAAATGTTTTTCTCTTCCAGCGGATTGGAGCGAATTTGCTTCAATGCGACTTTGAAGTCAATACGAGCGTGTTTTTTTTTGTCTTAATTTTTTTTTTCTCGCAAAAGTACATTTTTAGCCGGAGGCCCATAAGAAATTGAGTCACGGTGTTGGGAAAAATTAGGTCGTTCTCCCCTCGGTAGGCGACGTTTTTCTCCCCGCGAAATCGCCTGTCTATATACGTGTGTCTTCTTAATCCACAAAGTGTATATATACATCTATATACGGCTGGATGCAAGAGAACGTTTCCCAGACGAAGAACCAGAGGTCCCAGAATAAAAAAGTTGGATGCTAAATCGAATTATTTTTATCGGAGCTCGTTACGATGAAATTCCTGTGGCCCAACGTCCCGACAGGTTATATAATTGAATCAGTAATTTGTGATGAGATTCGAGAACGTTATTTTTTTTACTTCGGTCACAAAAATTTACCCCCCAAGATTGGCGATGCTAAAAATAATCGTAAAATTTCGTAATGTTTCATGATATCTTCAATGTCGATTTTTTTATATCGTTTCTTAATCTTGTTTTTATTTCGTTCTTAATCTTCGTTAAATAAATTGAATTTCTTATTCAATCTCTGGAGATGTGATTTCGAATTGAATTACTGATTTAAGTAATTTCTGAATTTGTTATAAATTTAAATCAATTTTATATTTTTTACTTCGGTCACAAAAATTTCCCCCTAAGATTGGCGATGCTAAAAAAAATCGTAAAATTTCGTAATGTTTCATAATATCTTCAATGTCGATTTTTTTAATATCGTTCCTTAATCATGTTTTTATTTCGTTCTTAATCTTCGTTAAATAAATTCAATTTCGAATTGAATTACTGATTTAAGTAATTTCTGAATTCGTTATAAATTTAAATCAATTTTATATTTTTTTACTTCACTCACAAAAATTTCCCCCCAAGATTGGCGATGCTAAAAATAATCGTAATATTTCGTAATATTTCATGATATCTTTAATGTCGATTTTTTTAATATCGTACCTTAATCATGTTTTTATTTCGTTCTTAATCTTCGTTAAATAAATGTAATTTCTTATTAAATCTCTGAAGTTGCGATTTCGAATTGAATTACTGATTTAGGTAATTTCTGAATTCGTTATAAATTTAAATGGATTTTATTTGTCATTGAATTTATTTAAATATATAATCATCATATATAATGTAAAAAATCATCGCGAGGGACATTTTGAGAGAGGGTCAACAAAAAATGTGTCAACTCACAAAGTTTGATGTAGAGCAGATGTTGCATGGATGCTCTCGCGTCCGTGTCGAGTATGCTTCCTCTTGTTGCCAAGATGCATATGGAGAATTCGATGGCCATTGACGCAATAAGCAACGTGAGGTAGCCGAGAACGTATTCCCATAAGAGTAATATACACGTGACTGTCCGATCCCACTCGAGTATACCGAGCAACACTGCAAGAATCGTCACCCTGAAACGAAATGAATGGAGGCCTCTGTTAATTGTCGTAAATCGAATAGTCCAAGCTTTAACAAGGTTACAGAGCTTCCGATGTATTATTTTGTATCAGTTTATAAAAACGTTCGCACAAAATATGAAAATTCCACGTAACTGTATTTGACGAAAATTGTGGCATCCTTATCGTGTACTATCGAACTAACAATTTATTAAAATTACGTCCTGATACCGAACTATAGAATTTTTGTGAAATTGAATTAGAAAATTTAATTTTATTTTAGGAAAGATATGCATCCTCAATTCTTGAAAAATTCGTTTGTCGAGTAAAATGATAACGACGGAAAAATCTATTTTTTTATCGTCCTGTTTTCACTATTTTTTTTAATTAAAATTTTTTTTTTTATTAAAATTTTTTTAATTTTTTATTTATTTTTACATTTTATATTTTTTATTTTAAAAAAATGGCAAATGCCGTGCCGCGCTTTGCTTTTCATTAGCCAAAATAATTCTCCACTCAGACGAGTGGAGCTTTTGCTGCGGTACGAATTAACCTCGGCTCGTTTGGAGATTAAAAAAAAAAGTGCGCATACTTACCTATTGCAAATTGTTACCTCAAATTACTCAGCATATTTTCGTAACGAACTACGAAATCAAGTTATTTGCATATGTAAACTTTATCGAGCGAAATAGTTCAGAAGATTGAAACGTGCGAGTGCATTTGTCGATCGTTATGGATAACCTTGAAATGTGTTATAGTATATCTTATGCCCATTCAGAAAAAAATACGAAAAAAAATATATCATAAGTAGTACCAAAGTTATGATTTTTTAAAAGTATAATTTTTTAATCTTTTTTCACTTTTATGAACACTACGATGAGAAATGAATCGATTCCATCGGTTTTTCGTTGTTTTATTCATTCATTTCTGATCGTTGAGTTCATAAAAGTGTAATAAGACAAAAAAATAGACTCTTTAAAAAAAGTCATAACTTAGGTTCTACTTATGATATATTTTGTTTCGTATTTTTTTCTGAACGTCCATAAGTTATACTGCTAGACATTTCAAGGTTATCCATTTATTACCGGACACCCTGTATACATGGTTATTATTATAGATATGTAAGTTTATGCATACATACGAGATATCGAAGAAAATAACTGGACCAAACTCGAAAAGTTTATTAAACTTTTTGTTTTTTTTTTCTATTGTTATTTTAATCAGATATTTCCTCGTAAGATAAGTAAGTCCTGTTTTTAATAAAGTTTCAGAAGGCATCATCGATATCTCGAAAATTAATGGCAGATTTAAAAAAAATCGAGAAAAAAATTATAAACGCGTGCTCTACTTGAATGTATTGATAAAAAAATGACCGATATCGAACCGCATCAACTGTTGCAAAAAGGTAAAGTTTCTTTCGCCGCGAATATAAAGGAGCGCGCGAATCACACGTGAAAGGGTTCATTCGATATAGCACCGTGACATAATTGAATAATTAACGTCGTTCGGTTAATCAGGTCCCGACAAAGATTCAATGAGCGTTCTCGAATGGCGCCGAGGTACAAAGTATAAGGTATATCCTTACGCGACCGCATTCTATTTTTAGTTTGAATCGATTAAAGGAAAATTTCGAAATATATACATATATTGAACCGCGTAACGGTGATATGAAATATTACGAAAAACAAATGGAGGGTTATTGATGATTTTTCTCCCATCCGAAGAGTAATTTGAAAATTATGTTTTTGCCAATTATGTCGCCGAATTAAAAAACCCTATAACTTATGGAAATAACTAAAAATATCGGCTTTCGTAAGCTAAATATCACTAGTGGTGACTAATTAAGGTAATTTATGACAAATAAATAAATTTCCCACCAAAATTGGAATGAAGCTCCAAATCTGCATAATTACCCATATGGAACTTGGCAAAATAGTTTAACGAAAAAATAAGCCAGTTCGTCTGCTTATCGGTGAGAAATGGAAAATCATTATTTTTCAAGTTCTCTATTTTTATTTGATCGAAATCGTAAGCAAGATACCTCAATAATTATTCGGATCTTTATAATGATTATACAGGGTGTCCCAGAACTCAACGTCAAGCCGAAACGGGGTACCAGGATTGATTGTAACCATCATGAGAAAAATCAGAAAAAAATCTATCCCATGCAGTTTGAAAATTATGGGCATTCAAGAAAATCCTAAAAATTTGGTCAAACAGTAACCATTTTTCGGTTATTGTGGTTAATTTTTATTATTTTTGTTCATTTAAACTATGGAACCATAACCCTAAATAACATTTCTAGAACCACAGTCAAAAATAATGACACAATTGTCCCAAGTTTTCTAGAATTAAGACTATTTGTTAAACTATGAATTTATTTTTTACTGTGGTTCTAGAAATGTTATTGAGGGTTACGGTTTCAAAGTTTAAATGAACAGAAATAATACAAATTAACCACAATAACCGAAAAATGGTTACAGTTTGACGAAATTTCTAGGTTTTTCTTAAATGCCCATAATTTTCAAACTGCATGGGATAGATTTTTTTT
>JAPYZJ010004564.1:0-13359 GCA_030522765.1 Ophioninae sp. B BG-2022a | reverse complement strand
ATAGACATATTCGGTGGATTATTACCGAATACATAGTTGCAATACAGTTAGTAGAGACACGAGGGAAAGGACAGGTTACAGACAGAGGACAGGTAACAGCGGCTGCCATCAAGGCCGAAGTCACTCACTAAAAAAAAAAGCCAAACGCACTGAAAATCATAACAAATAACAGCTATGACATCGGCTCGACCGCGTGCGCGCCAATAGTGCCTTTTTTGTCGCACACTACCACATGCAAGCGCACACCGTCGAGCGGCAGTGTCCGCATGGTGGGGGTACCGCCCCTCCGGGCACTAGCACACGTGCGTGTCACCCACCTACGTTGGCCCGCCTCCGGGCGTGTCTGATTGGATGCCGTAAAAAATTAATAATAATTCAGGGGTCGATCTGGGACTCGTACATGATTATATCAATCGTTTTAGAATTTCACCAACTACCCCCCATTTCACAGATGACATTCTTAGCTGGGAGACCCTGTATAATTATATCATTATTTGATATCTTATTGCATATTCTTTTTTTGTGAATCAATTTTACTGCCGTTACGGATTTTTTTTTCAAAACACTTTAATTTATTTCGCTCTTAATGTCTCACCGCATTAATTTTGTTTCCCAGTAAAATTGTACTTTCGGGACGTGTTGAGAATTGTTCGGCAGTATATGCGTGAGGTAATTTGAAAGATTTGCGTTTCGTGAAAAATCTAGGCCATAACTATTCTTTCCTTACCCCGGGAAGAATAGTGGAAGCGAACAAATAATTTAGTGGCGCAATATGTTGGAGACCCCACTGCGTCTGACCATGCACGGATTGCACTACTTGTCATTTGGGCTCCCGGCGAGTCACTCCTCATTCTATTTGCACCCTTTGGGAACGAGCCTGTCTGTCTCCACCACTGTGCTTTATTGGACTCTTTGCCTACATCTCTGGCTGAGTGAATATACACAAATGTTAATAAACAAATGTAAACAAATATCTAGATTTTTCCTCACGAAAAATTATATAATTAATATAATGAAGAATATGTACAAATTAAAGTTTTTTTTATAGAATACTAATGATTTTTGGGATGCGTTAAAAAAATTGAGTTTTTGAGTAAATTTAAATTGAATTATTTATAAAACGTAAATAAACAATGATAAACAAATATCAAGATTTTTGTGACACGAAAAATAATATAATTAACTAATTAGAAATAGTCAAGAATATGTGAAAATTAAAGTTTTTTTATACAGCATTAATGCTTTTTGAGATACGTTTCTAAAAAGTGAGTTTCTTGAGTTATTTTAAAATTGGATTATTTATCAAACGTAAATAAACAAATATAAACAGGTGTATTTATTTGTTAATTGAAAAAGTTATATAATTAAATAATGAAAAATAATGAATTATCTGTAACAATTAGAGTTATTTTAGAGTATTAATTTTCAGAGTTTTTTAGATAAATTTAAAAATTAAAGTTTTTGAAGTAAATTTTCATGAAATGATTTATTTATCGTTTTATTTGTTATGAGGATTTACTGATTGTTATAAACTGTAAATAAACGTTAATAACAAAAATAACCAAATATAAACACGTTTATTACATTTTTCACACAAATAATTCTATAATTTAATAGTAAAAAATTAATTATGAATTTGTAGAAATTAAAGTGGTTTTAGAGTATAATCAAAGATTATTAAAGTATATCTAAATCGAATTATTTATTAACCGTTCAATTTGTTATAAGCACTTATTTATTGTTAGAATAAATATCTTTTTGCACACTGACGTTCTTTTTATAAATAAAAATATCCATAATATTAAAGTCGTAAAAAAATTAAATTTGGCTGATGAATACACACTAGTCGCAAAAATTAAGGAATAGAAAAAAATAGCAAATTTTTCGCCATTTTTCAAAAGGCTGTAACTCTATGAAAATTGGTCGAAAAACGTTTTTTGAAAAAGGACATTGTAGCCCCAAGTTTCTAGTTTTTAGATCTGGGGTCAAAAATTTTTTATGATGAGTAGTTTCCGAGAAAACGTCGGAAAACCATCGAGGGAAAATTTTTCGGAATTTTCACTTTTTTCAAAAAGGTCCATGGACTTGAATAAACTTTCATTTATGATTCCATCATAAAGCTATTTTAGAGAATTTTATCCTCTTTAATTTGAGCGGTGGTTGAGCTCTGTACGATGATTTTTGGCGGAGTTATCAGCGTTCAAAGCAAAAACTACACTTTTGACTTTAAAAATTGATAACTCGGGAAATAATGATCGTACAAAAAATTTAAGGTAGGTTTCGCGAACCGCAAAACATTCGTCATAACACATTATTACTTATTTTTTATGAAAAAAAAAAATTTTATTGCGAAAAGATCGATCAACGAAAAGGTAAAAAAACGCATATTGAAGGATACCTATATGCTAAACATGGGATATTTCAGGAAATAATCGATTGATAAAGTATATAGACTTAGATTTTTTAACCTCAGAGTATCCTTAATAAATCCTGAAAATTTCAAAGCATTCCGATTTTTCCTTCATAGTGTTTCGAACGATTGAATTTTCCATCTTTGCTAAAAATCCATGAACAATGCGTTTTTTAGCTTTTATTCATTTTTCATGGTTGAACATTTTTTTTTCATTAATAATCTGAATTGTTATTTTTTAAAAAAGTTACTCTGTGTAAAATAAGAAAAAACGAAAAAAACAAATTATTTTTCGAAAAAAAAAATTTTTTTCATTCTTTTGTTTTTTCACACAGAGTTACTTTTTTAAAAAATAACAATTCAGGTTATTAATGAAAAAAAAAAGTTCAACCATAAAAAATGAAGAAAACCTAAAAAACGCATTGTTCATGGATTTTTAGCAAAGATGGAAAATTCAATCGTTCGGAACACAATGAAGGAAAAATCGGAATGCTTTGAAATTTTCAGGATTTGTTAAGGATACTGTGAGGTTAAAAAATCTTAGTCCTTTATCAATCGATTATTTCGTGAAATATCCCAAGTTTAGCATATATCCTTCAATATGCGTTTTTTTACCTTTTTGTTGATCGATCTTTTCGCAATGGAAAAAATTTTTCCATAAACCATAAGTAATAAGGTGTTATAGAGGATATTTTGCAGTTTCCGAAACCCACCTTAAATTTTCTGTACGATAATTATTTCCCGAGTTATCAATTTTTAAAGTAAAAAGTGCAGTTTTTGCTTTAAACGCTGATAACTCCGCCAAAAATCATCGTACAGAGCTCAACCATCGCTCATATTAAAGAGGATAAAATTCTCTAAACGAACTTTATAGTGGAATCATCAAAAAAATGTATTCAAGTCCATGGACCTGTTTGAAAAAAGTGAGAATTCCGAAAAATTTTCCCTTGATGGTTTTTCGACGTTTTCTCGGAAACTACTCATGATAACAAAATTTTGATCCCAGATCTGAAAACTAAAAACTTGGGGCTACAATTTTCTTTTTTTTTTTTAACGTTTTTCGACCACTTTTCACAGAGTTAGAGCCTTTTGAAAAATTGGCAAAAAATTTCGTATTCTTTTTCTATCCCTTAATTTTTGCATCTAGTGTATTTACATTTTTCAACTATTTTTTTTTTAATAAAAATATTCATAATATTACATCCGTTAAATAATTACATTTGACTGATGTATATGTTCATCTTTTTATACTGTTTATTTTTTAATTTTAAAGATCGATAATCGTAGATTCGTTTAAAAAAAAATCATTCCGATTGATATTTATTGTTTTTTTTTGCGTCGAGTTTCTCTACGTTTATAATAAATTCGCAACAATTATGTAATTACCGTGAGAAGTTGGTCGTTTCGCGAATGTTATTTTCATCGAGGAGACGATCGGTCTCTTTATCTCAGATCCTGGTGCGAATGTCCTGATGCGATTTCGGCGTGTTGATACAGGGTGAGCAGAGGAGGGCGAGTACGACACAACCAGCGAGGAGTACGACTAGGGCAACGAGGAAGTACCAAGTAGCGCCGGTCGATCTTGACGGTACGATTTTTTTGACGATCGAAAGATCGGCGACTTCCTCGTCGCTGATACCGAGACGTCTCGCCTTTGCGAAGAGACATCTCAGGCGTCGCGACGCTTTTTCACACGACATATCGTTCAATTTTCGATCAAGTTTTCTTCGAAACAACACAATTCCACTTGGTCTATCGAAAGATCGATCGATCGGTTATTCATTAATTTTTTTTTCGAAATCTTCGATTACACCATTTTTACACTTCGCGCCCATTTTGGTTATTTTTTATTCTGGTTACTTCTGCTTCATCTATAATTAAAAGTACAAAACATATAAATAAACAAATAAATAAATAAATATGTTGTATTCGTTATGTATTTATTTATTTAACCAAACATACCAAAAGTACAAAGAAAATTAATAAATAAATGAACAATTAAATAAATATATTATTTAATTATTTCTTTCTTGAGCGAAACAAACCCAAACGAACCTGAGGTATAAAGCGAGAAATAATGAAATAATTGAATGAATAAATAAATAAATATATTAATTATTTTACGCTTTCTACTTTGGGTTTGTTTGGGTTTGTATGGGTAAATAAATAAATACATGACATATATAACACATATATGTTATTGATTGCTTTATTGATTTATTGATATGTTATATAAATAAATAAATAAATTGATGGTATCATCACGAGGCCAATTTTGAGGTACGATTTTGGGACAAGACGCGAATTGTGATGGAGAATCCGTATTTTTTTCCTTTTTTTCCCTCAACCCGAAAAAAATAAAATCACATATATTATTCTCCACGTTGGGAATTTGGAATTTATATTCGGGGAGCCGCGACATCGTTTGAAATCCCGTCAGTCACTCGTAGCGGAACTCCGTCACTTTAATTGCTCTCATAAACATCGTCACTCCCGAGGGGCGAACGACTTGCTTTTTTTTTATTTTTTATTTTATTGCTGTTTTCTTGTTTTTTCGCCATCGAGTGATCGGAAGCTAACGGTCTTTGAGTTTTCGCGTGGTGAGAAAAAAAACGAAAACAAAAAATATTAACGAATAAAAATGAAAAAAAATATTACAGGAAAAAATTCATGTTGGGGTTCGATCGGCGCGGATTAATTACGCGATTGCTTCGCAAAATTCGCGGTTATACCCGCATCATTTGTATTTTCCTATACGTCGAGGAATGACAGCTTCGACCTTTTTTGCCCCTTGGGACGAACCTTTCTTTTCGTCGCAATCCAAAAGTTTTTTTGACTCAATAGAAGTGACACTTTCTTCCCCGGTTGATTGCTCACTTTAGGGCAATATTTTGGGGAGTTTAAAAAAGAAAACACAATAAATTTTCGGTCGAGTCAAATAAATATTTTTATGCTAATTTTTAGGTATTTTTCGGGATTTTTTAGTTTGGATTTTTCGAGTTTAGGATTTTGGGAATTCGGTAGAATTTTTTAGTTTGGGTTGGTGTGGGTTTATGTTTTTCGTACTTTCGTAGAATTTTTTTTTATTTTTTCGAGATTGTTTGGGTTTGTTCGTGATTTATTTGCCTCGTTCAGTCGTGTTTGGGTTTGGGTTTGCCGGAATGTGTTTTGAAGTTTCTCTGTTTTTTTGGGGATTCATTAGAGTTTGTTTGGCTTTGTAAAAGATTTTCTCAGTATTCTTGTATTTCTCAGAGCTTGTTTGGATATAACTGGGATTAATTGTGTGGGTTTCTTTGGGTTTCATTTGGTTCGCTAACCTTTTCTTAATTTTATTGTATTTCTTTGAGTGTGTTCGGGTTTCATTTGGTTCGTTAAAGTTTTCTCAATTTTCTTGTGTTTCTTTAAATTTGTTTGGGTTTCATATAGTTTAACGAGGTTCATTTCGGTTTGTTTGCATTCTTTAACGGTTTTTCAATTTTCCCCATTTTCTCCAAATTTGTTGGAGTTCTTTAATGATTTTTCAATTTTATTTAGTTTCTTAAAATTTGTTTGGATGTGTTTTGGTTCCTCAATAATTTTTCACTTTCTTTAGTGTCTTCAAATTTGTTTGGATTGTTTAGGTTCTTTAAGGATTTTTCAATTATCTTCAGTTTCCCCAACTTAGTTTGGGTTTGTTTGGGTTCTACAATGATTCTTTAATTATCTTTAGTTTCTTCAACTTCATTTGGGTTTTAATAGGTTCAACGAGGTTCGTTTGGGTTTGTTTAAATTCCTTCGAAATTCTTACATCTCGTCATTATTATCGAGATTCCGCCTTTATTTAAATTTTTATTTCTGTCTATCCACTCTTCATTCGTCACAAAATGTTCAACCTCCGATTCAACCTCCGGTTCAACCTCCGATACCTTACATTCTTCATTCATCACCATTCACCATAGATTGCACATTGCCACTTTTACCGTCCCAAATGCCTCCATCAGAAAAAAACAACAACAAAACAAAAAAAAAACCCCAAAAAAAACTAGGAAAAGAAAGAGTCGTTGTCTCGTAACGCTGATGGATTTTAGGACATTATCGCGACGCGATCGACTGACGTGAGCGAGTTTGCGGGGTGTGAAGAGCCACGTGGGCGAGTAGGGAAGGGTGGGACGCCGCGATGGAGCGCGCACATTCTCGACGGGCGTCGCGTCGCTTACTGCCCCTTCGGCGCTCCGACAACCCTCCTTTATGGCTTCCTCCATCCGGAGGCCCCTTTGCCCTCCACATGCCTCTGAACACTCCCCTCCTCCTCCCTTTCCCTCCACACCCGCCCCTCCTCCCAACCCCTTCGATCCCTCATCCTTGTCCGCGTCTTCTCGCACGCGGCTCGCGTATATGCATCGCGACGCATTCGAATGTCCTACGTGAGCCGGAAACACGTCGCAATCTGTTCCACAAGCTGCCTCCCTCCCCCCGATCGCCCATCTCTCTCTCTGCGATCCTCCACTTCCTTTTTATCCTCTTATTTCTCATTTTTCTCGTGTCCTCCGGTTTTGGTTCTTTTGTTCTCTATTTTTGTTTCTACCTCTCTCTCTCTTTCACTGCATAAGCTTTCGGTCTATTCATGTATTTATCTATGTAATTATCTGTTGGTGTATCCATTTATATATTTACCAATGGATGCATCAATGGATCTATTTATATATCTATTTATGTAACGTTGTATTTATGAGCTTACGTATTTATCCGTAAATGTATTTATGTATGTATTAATCTATATATTTATCTATCTATGAATGAATCTATTTGTCCATTTATCTACCTATCGATTTATCTACTTATGCAGCTATGTGTTCGTTTATCTATATATCGATATGTCTATTTATGAATCTATTTGTCTATTTATAGATCTATCGATTTATCTACTTATGAATCTATCTATTCATTTATCTATCCTTCGATATATCTATTTATGAATCTACGTATTCATCCATCTATCTATCGATGAATGTATTTATGTATCTACCCATCTTTTTCTCCCTTTCGTTCTCCAGTTTCTGTCTTTTCCTTTTTTCTCCCCTTCCCTGCATTTTCGTTTCTTTTTTTCGTTTCTTCTTTTTTTTCACATTCGTTTTGCTTTGTTCTTGTATTTATTGCGCGATGCAGTTTCGCACGAGTCGAGAATATAGGCACGTTCGAGAAATGAAAGAGGAGCGTTCCGAGAAAAATGTGGCGAGTCCAATACTTCGTGCTTTTATTTCGATTTGTTACTCTCTCTCTCTCTCTCTCTCTCGTCCTCTCTCACTCTCTCACTCTTATATTAGCGCTCTCTTTTCCTTTCTTTCCCTCTTCTCTCCTCGCATCGATAGCGTCATCCGAGCCGATAATATTGGACTTGGAGCCCGGTTCACTGGAGACTCCGATACGTCGTCGATTCGCCTGTGTCACGTGTAGCGACGTGTGCACGGGCAGGGAGGTTATCCGAGTACCGTTTTTCCCTATTTTTTATCGTTCGCTGCTCCGCCATTTTATTTTCCCTGGATCAGACGCTGTAATCACCCATTTCGTTATTTTCGATGTTTTTTTTCGATTCCTCGATCGTTCCATAATTTTTACGTTTTTTTTCGAACGTACTATGTTCGTTTCTTTTTGAGTCATTTTTTGTTTTCACAAGTCATCGAAAAATAATATCATTTTTCAGTCTTCATTTTTTAAATTATCATTTCCAATGATCTCAGTTTCCATAAAATTCCATCAGCCTATCCCTATTTTTTCCAAACCGAAACAAAGTGAGGAAATAACAAAAAATTGTGATGTTGAAATTTAAAACAAAATGAAATTAATTTTTGCACAAGAAACTGTCTCTATTTTTTCAAGTCGTCATTTGTCAACTTTTTTCAAGTTTTAGTTTCAAGGCTTTTTTCAAGTTTAATTTCAAAGCTTTTTTTAAGTTTTAGTTTCAAAGCTTTTTTCAAGTTTCAATTTCACAGCTTTTATCAAGTTTCAATGTCACAGCTTTTGTCAAGTTTCAATTCCACAGCTTTTGTCAAGCTTCAATTTCACAGCTTTTTTCAAATTTCAATTTCAAAACTTTGATCAAATTTCAATTTCTACACTTTTGTCATGTTTTAATTTCTACACTTTTGTCATGTTTCAATTTCTAAACTTTTGCCGAATTTGAATTTTTTATCTTTTTCCAAATTTCCCGAATTTGCTATCTTTTCCAAGTTTCGGGGATATTTATTTATATTTTCATTTTTTGCAAATTCAATTGATTAATCGCCGCGTTTAGTTTGCTTGAATTTCGAGGATGAGTGAAGATTGATCGAGCGTGAGAAGTTGAGTGGCACGATCGCGAGTGAAAAGTATCAGGAGTGGCCTGAGAGTTTAATTTAACGCGTAAAACGTCCTATACGAGGAGTCTGGGAGCTATTATCGCGTGGAAGTTCGCGACACTTTGGATCCTTTGGAGGTATGAGGGTGCGTGCCTGGCCAAGTGTGGGCATGTGTACGAGACGAGTCTTTCGGATTATGCGCGCGTGGAGGATACGATAGCGATGGCAAAATTGCGGCTTGATGGGTATAACTACTTTAACGATGTTTCTAGCGTTTCCTCGTCGCGTCCGGCTGTTGATGCCTTGGGAAATCGAGCTACGGGGTGTCCTTGAATACTTCCACATTTCATTCCATTAAAACCAGTAAAAAAGGTCAACGATTTTATTCCCCAAACAAATCCACAGTCTTGTAGATTTTCCATCATTTGATTATCATTGCAAACATTATTTTGAATGATTTTTTGGCATTATAGAAATCTATTTTTTTTGGTCTTCAAATACCTTAAATTTGCTTGAGTTTGGTTGAGTTTGTTTATCTTGCTAAATACACGGCTGTGTCGCAAATATTTCATCATTGAAGTGGATCAGGACAAACGAAGAACGTTTGTAAAATTTTGTCGTAATTTTTTTCAACGAACTTGAAGTGACCTTGAAATGACCTCGTAATTAACTTCGAAATAACGTTGAAATGGCCTAGAAGTAACGTTAAAATAAGTTAGAAATAACGTTGAAATGACCTATAAATAATCTTTAAATTACCTTGAGACAACCTTGAAGTATCCTTGCAACAACCTTGCAGTGCTCTTGCAACAAGCTTGAAATAGTCTTGGAATAACCTTGAAACAACCTTGAAATAGCCATGAAATTACCTTGGAACAGCCTTGAATGTTTTTGAAAAGGCCGTGAAATAACCTTTAAATGATCTTGAAACAACTGTGAAATGACGTTGAAATTATCTTGAAACAACCGTGAAATGACGTTGAAATGATCTTCAAACAACCGTGCAGGGTCCTTGAAATCACTTTTCCGTAAATAATCCAGTGTTTAAGGAGGGGTCGTTTCAAGGACATAGAACTTTAGGCAATGTGGTCTAGAGGGAGGATTGGGTTCTGCCAAGTTTGTCCTCGAAGTTGAAAGTCCTCCCCGTGACTTCGCTCGGTACGCGATATACTTTTACGTTTGCGTGTATTAAGGGGATTTAACGGTAGAACAGCTTGAAAAGGGTGCGGAATGGAAGGCGATAATTGCTCGGTCGTAATTATTATAGCAGAAGCGTTGGCTCGCCTATGGCGATTAATCGCCCGTCGTCGTCGTGTCGAACTCGTAAAGCGGAAATTCTCATCTCGTTGTAGCCCCCCCTACCCTCTTCCTCTCTGCACCCTCTCAATACCGAATCCTCGCCAACGGGATCTTCATCCCCTTGCGAGAACTGTGCGTGTGCACGAACGTCACGGCAAAGTGCACGGATGTTCCGCACGGCGAGGCGTTACGTGCGAAATGTATTGTAACGGAAGTGGGGCAAGATGGACCAACACGCGGAGCTTGCGGAGTGGACAGTTTCCGGAAGAGAACTTCGAGGACTTTATGGAATGGATCAGAAGGGAATAAGTCAGGGGGGAGGGGGGTGGTTAAAAAAAGCTCGAAGCTTTCATCTCTCATCCGACGTAACCCAAACAAACCTAAATGACCATTGAAGAAGTGGAGGTTGGGTAGATGATAAAAAAAAAGATCAGAATTTCTACAAAATGCTTTCTTTTTCTATCACGAGAGCCAAATAAACCCAAACCAACCCAAACAAACTTAAATAAACACAAACAAACATCGCGAAGGGGAGGATGCGTCAAACGCTTAAAAAAACCTCAAACCAGAGCAATGCTCACGCTTGAAAAAAAAACTTTCTTTCCCACCAGCACTCAAAAAACCTGAGGACGATTTGTTACCACAATTAGGACACAATCCTATTTTCCACCGAAGGGTATTTCCCCCACGCACCAGCATGGTTTTGCCCCCTTCCCTAGTAAAAAAAAAGTCATTTTTTTGCATCCCTCAAGTTACCCATGGATCAGTAATTCGCGTCACACGAAGTCTGGCCTCCATATACGTACAGCTCGTGATAGTAGCTTGGCCGGAAGTGGCTGGATTATCGGTGCTGGTCGGGGCGCATTCCAGCGACGCGAACCTCTCACGAGAGTGCAACTCTCGTGAGCTCCGGAGGAGTTTACAGCCGGTGTAAATCCGGCTTTAACGAGACCAGACGCCGTACCTGGTAAGGGGTGGGGGACGTTGAAGGTGGAGGGGGTTGAACGGAGTTTTCTGGATGGGGTTGAAAAGGGGTTAAAGGAAAAGGGGTTTCTGGAAGGGGGGAGTGGAAATGGATTTCAGGGGTTGGGAGTTGAAAAGCGACTACAAGAGGTTGGAAAAAGGGGATTGGAAGGGGTGGGTGTGGGGTTGTTTGGGTTTATGAAGGGGAGGGAGTGGAAAGGGTTTGGGTTGAAAAGAGATTTCAGGGGGCTGAAAAATGGGGTTGAAAGGGGTTCCAGGCCGTGGAGGTTGAGAAGGGGTTTCAAGGGGTTTGTTTGGGTTGAAAAATGGGGTTGTCAGGGATTCCAGGGGGTGAGGGTTGCAAAGGGGTTTCCGGGGGATGAAAAAAGAGTTGGATGGGGTTTTAGTGGGTGAGGGATGAAGGGGGTTAAAAAGGAGATTTCCGAAGCATGGGGTTGAAAGCGGGAAAGCGGTCGAAAAGGGATGCCAGGGGGATAGGGGTTCCACAAAACGATCGAAAGTTTCATTCCCAGATATACAACACTTCATCCCCCTGCCCTAACCCAAACTGGACCGCAGCTTCGAAAAAAATACCTTCAAAAGAAAAAGAAAAAAGAAAATTCGTAACAACTTTAAAAGTTGAGCGGAGAAGTGGTCCGGTAGTACCGAGGCGTAGTGAAGCGTCGGAGCAGCTTCGTCGATAAATTGCACTTGCGCGGTCTACCTCTAATCTTGATCAAGGATACTTGCCAAGAGGGATCAAAGTCTGTCAATATTTTCCTACCTTTATTGTACCCTCCTACGAAGGGCCAAGAATATTTAACAGGTTTCCACAACTTGCAATAACAGTTGTTGAAATAATGAAAAGTTAATTAAAACATTACATTTCACTTTTATTTTCAAATATTTTATACAAGTAGTTTCATTGTTTATAAATAAATTGTTTGTTTAATATATGTTTATATGTATGACATTTTGTTTAATGATAACATTTAATATGCACCTTTAATATCAGTGGGTAGTAATATGATTTTCTCTATTTAATTATTATAATTCCATTTAATTACACTTATAAACAAATGCTTGACTTCCATTTAATATTAATTTTTATATATAAAAATTAAAATAAAATGGATGCTAAGCATTTGTTTATCACTCAATGAGCACGGGCCCAATGGTAACCGTAATAAAATTTTTCTCGAAGAAAACCTAACGAAACCAAACAGATTTAAAAAATCGCAAACAAAACAAAAAAAAACTCAAACAAAGTCAAACAAAAACTGAAACAAACCCAAACAAAGGAAAAAAACTGACACAAAACCTTAAAAAAACTTAACCAACCCCAAGCAAAACCAAAAAAACTCACACAAAACCGTAAAAAAGCTCAAACAAACCCAAACACAATCTCCTTAGGTCTAGGATTATTACTTTTTTCAGTTATTCCGGTTGTGGGTGGTATTTCGTTGACATTGGCGGATGCCATTTCGCGGTTGGAGGCGTTGGTACGTTGGAAGTTTTCGAAGCTTCACTTCGCTGTTCCTGAACATGTTTATGCTGTGTGGAGAGTGAATTGTGTGGGTGGAAAGTACGAGAAATTCTCTCGGAGATGAACGATTGGATGGTAGGTGGAGGATGAAGGATAAAAGTGATGGACGAAGGGACGTGAAGGTTTATTACAGTGTGGGAAAGTTTCCAGTAAAGAACGGCTGGTCGAGGGAATTGTTGGTGAACGGGACGAGAGAACGACAGGCTCAACTGACGTGACGAAGTGTGTAGCAATAATGCTGATATCTGTACATTGTACGAGTGAAGGGTACACAGTTAGCTATTGGGTGTTGTTGCATATCAATAATTTATTATTTTTTTCGTGATTATCGTTAAGTGGTAGGAAGAGGTAGACCTCTTCAATAGCCATTAGAATGGCTAGATTGAAATTCAAATGACCTTGGGATGACATCTGGATCTCTTTAAAACGAGTTGCACATAAAAGAGTCATGCATTTTTGAGGTTAAGAAAAAGATGGAGATGCTGAGATCGAGGACTGAGTTTCGAAGTATTAGGTTTTGGAAGGTCCGTAGATGTCCTTAGATTTCCTTATGTCCTTTCCTAGATATCCTTAGATTTCCCTAGATTTTTTTAGATGTCCATCTTCAGGTACGTGGTGTGACGTCCTGAGGGGACGTGGACATATATGCGTTGGTATTCCTCTTTTGAGCCTACGCCTAGCGCAATAGCTCGGGTCGAGGGTAAAAAGGGGTAGTGCCGTGAGTGGGGTGGAATTGAGGAATTGATACGATGACTTGTTATTTGAGGAATAATTCGACAGACTTGAACAAACTTAACTATGGTTTATTACAAGCTATCGATTGAATT
>JAPYZJ010004563.1:0-14693 GCA_030522765.1 Ophioninae sp. B BG-2022a | reverse complement strand
CAATTACATAGTTTAACACATAGATGTTGTCCACCGTCCCCATCCCCCTTCTGAAACCCGTCTGATTCTGCGGCACCTTCCTCCCCCTTTCCACTTCCTCCTCCAGCCTCTTCGTTAATATCCCTGCATATAGTTTGTAAAGTGAGGGCATCAGGGTCACTCCCCTGTATTCCTCCGCGGTTTTCTCCTCTCCTTCCTTCACTATTGGGACTATCACACCCTCCTTCCATTCCTCCGGCCATCCCTCCCCTCTCCACGTCCTCCTGCAGACCTCCCCAGCCCATTGTAGCACCTTCCTTCCTCCCCACTTCCATGCTTCATTTGGGATTCCATCCCCTCCCGTTGCCTTTCCTTCCTTGCTCCTTTTCACCGCCTCTCTAACTTCTTCTTCCTTTATTCCCTCTTCTTCATATGCCCTTCTTCCCTCTCCGCCGTCCCTTCTGCCTCATCCCTCTGCCCCTCCCAACAGTCTCATCAAATACTTCCTCCATTCCTCCGCCCCGATCTCCTCATTTACCCCCTTCCTTACCTTCCTGCCCTTATTCACTATCTTCCATACCTTGTTTTCCGTTTTTGCCTCTGCTATCTCCCTTATCTATCCCTCCCTCTCCTCCTCCTTCTTTTTCTCGCACAGTTCCTTGTACTCCCTCTTACTTTCTCTGTACCTCTCCCCTGTTCCTTCCCCCTTCCTCCCCCTCCTTAACTCCCTTCTTACCCCCCCCCCTCCTTTCCCTGCACTCCTTATCCCGCCATCCTTTCTTCCCTCCGACCCCCTCACCCCCCTTCTCCTTCTCCTTCCTCATCACCCTCCTCACCGTTCCCAGCATCTCCCTTCTCCGTTCCTACCCCTCCTCTTCCTCTACTTCAAAACTCCTCCATTGCCTTTACGAATTCTTCCTTCCTCCTTTCCGTCCATCTTCCCTTTCTCTCTGTTCTTCCCTTCTCCTCTACGCTCCTTCTCTCCTTTCCACCTCCCCTTATCCTTACTATCATCGGATGATGGTCCGACACTACCCTATCTCCTACCCTCATGCACTCCACTCCCTCCTTTGCTCTCCTCTCCCCCATGATGTAGTCAATTACCGTTGCCCCCTTCCGCCTGTGTACGTGAACTCCCCCTCTTCATCTCCCTCTATGTTTCCGTTAAAAATCTCCCATCCAATCTCCTCTACCAATCTCACCAGCTTCGTGCCCTCCGCGTTCATCTTCTCATCCTTTGAGTTCCTTCCGTTCTGCTCCTCCTCCTGCTCCCCTCCCCATCCTCCAGCCTTTCTCCCTGTTCTCGCGTTAAAGTCCCCCCCTATCAACATCCTCCCTTCCTCACCTCTTTTCTTTTCCTCCATATCCCCGTTCACGTACACCGCCGTAATTGTCCATGCCCCCTCCCCCGATTCCACCTTCACGCTCATTATTCCCTCTTCCTCCCTTCTCACCCTCCTTTCTGGCTTCATTTCCTCTCTAACTCTCATTATAATCCCTCTTATTGCTCTCCCCTTCCTATTCCTTTTCTTCGCCGACTGTTGGAACCATACGTACCCTTTCGGTAGCCGCTGCCTCAATTTTTCCCATCCCTTCTCCTCAATCCATGTCTCCACCCGCGCTATCACTTCCCATTTCTCTATTTCCTCCAGAACTCCCTATCCTTATTCGTCAGCCCCGCTACGTTCCAGAACGTCACTGTCCAGCTCTTTCCCTCCCCTCCCTTGCTCCTCCCTCCCACTCTCTTCCCCTTTGCCCTTTCTCTCCGTTTTTTCCCATCCCCTCCTCCCCCCTTCGACCCCCTTCCTCTTGTCTTTCTTTCCTCTCCTGCCCCCTGCCTCTCTCCCTTCCCCTCCAATCCCTTAGCTTTTCCTCGTCCTCGTCCCAAAATCACGTCACCTCATCCACCGTGAGCTTTCCATGGGCTACCGTCACTCTTTTCCCCCTCCTCTCCTCCTCCCCTATTGTCTTCAGCCTCCATTGCATCCTCCTCTCTTTCCACGTTAAATCATCCTCAATCCTTTGCTTCCTTCCTCTTAACTCTTTTTTCTTCTCCATTACCTCTGCCTTCCCTTCCACCTTTTCCATCCGTACTATTACCATCATCTCTCCTCCCTGCTCCGTTCTCTTCTCTATCTCTCTCACGCTCTCTATTCCCCCTCTTCCCCGATCTGCTCTAACAGTCTTTCTACCGCACCCCTCACTGGTCCCTCCCTCCTTACTCCACTAGAAATGCAATTCCTCCTCCTCTCTTCTCTCTCTTTTCTCTCCATCCTCCTTTCTATTTCCTTCACCCTCCTCCCTACCTGACCGCCCCCCATCACCCTCCACTTCTCTGACCCCCTCCCCCTTTTCCCTTCCCTACCTCGCTACGCTCTCTATACTCTCCCTTAACCCCTCTGCCACCTGTTCCTGCCTTTCTACCTTTTCCAGTCTTTTTTTCATCTCCCACATTCGCCCTGCCATCTCCTCCCTCTCCACCCTCCATCGATCTTCCGCTCGCCGCATCTCCTCCCTCATCTGCCCCAGCGCCTCTTTCACCTTTCTGCACTGTTCCTTCACCTCCCCCATATCCCTTCTTGCCTCCTCCCTCATCGCTTTCATTATCTTCCCTAGGCTCTCTTCCTCCTTCCCCCCTCCCTGGGGCGACCTCGGCACCTTCCTGCTCTTTTGGAAGGCATCGCCCTCCTCTACCCCTCCCCCCTCTGTCCAATCCATTATCCTTTTCCACAGCTCACTAATGTCTCCCACACTTTCACATCTATCCCTCATCAGCCTCTCCACATTCGTCTTCCTGCCCCTTCTTCTCATCTGCTCTTCCCCCTCTTTCCCGTCCTTTCCTCCTCCCCCGTCCTCCTCTCCCCCTTTTCCCTCCCTGTCCTTTGTCCCTTCTGCCCTTTCTTCCATGCTTCCACTCTCCCGGCCACTTTCTTACCTTCCCTACCTTACCCGCCTTACTCCCTGTTTTCCCTACCTACTTCTATCTTTCCCACCTCCTTGCGCTGCCGACGCTGCCCGCATCGCCACCGGCTCGTCTCCTCGCCCACCGCCTTCTACCTTCCGCTCTCCTCTGCCGCTCCATCCCCTTCGCCCTGTTTTCTAACCTCCTTTCCCACCTGCCGAAACCTTCTGTTCCTTCTTTATTCCTTGTTCTCCAATTGATTTCTTCCCTTCCCTGCACCACCTACCTTTGCCCCCTCACTCCCTCGCACTTTTCTGTATTTCCCTACTCCCTTTTTCACTTCTTCTCACCACTTTCCCCGTCACTCACTCGCTCGTACGTCCGTCCACATTCACTCCGGAAACGGAAGTCCGATAAATTGAAAAGTATTGATGATAAAAAAAATTTTCAGATAAAAAAGTTGGTATATTAATTTAGAAGAGAAAAGGTCTTCATAATATTTGCCTAACACTAACCATTCTTGAGATATCGATTTAAACGGGTTTTCATCGAAATGACCTTGAGCTGACCTCCCCAGAATCGCTTAAATTGGAATATATGCTCAGAATACACCCCCCTATCGATCCTACATAGTCTCCAAAAAGTCAAATTTAGTGTTTTTTCCTTCCATAATTTGACTGGACTATACAGGGTGTCCCAGCTAAGAATGTCATCCGTTAAATGGCGGGTAGGGGGTGAAATTCCAAGACGATTTATATAAGCATGTATGGGTCCCAGATCAACCCGTGAATTATTATTAATTTTTTACGGGAGCCAATCAGACGTGCCCGGAGGCGGGCCAACGTCGGTGGGTGACACGCACGTGTGCGAGTGCCCGGAGGGGCGGTACCCCCACCATGCGGACACTGCCGTTCGTCGGTGTGCGCTTGCATGTGGTAGTGTGCGACAAAAAAGGCACTATCGGCTCGCGCGCGGCCGAGCCGATATCATGGCTGTTATTTGTTATGGTTTTCAGTGCGTTTGCCTTTTTTTTAGTGAGCGATTTCGGTCTTGACGGCGGACGCTATTACCTGTCTTCTGTCTGTAACCTGTCCTTTCCCTCGTGTCTCTACTAACTCTATTGCAACTGTCTATTCGGTAATAATCCACCGAATATGTCTATCAACAAGGTGTAATAAATAAACAATGAAATAAATAAATAAATTATTAATAAATAAATTATTATTTATAATCAATAGTAATTTTAGGCAATTGAGCCCAACCGTCAAATGACAAATAAGTTGCGAAAGCGTTATCGTTGAGGATCGGACCGAATTGCCTAATATTATTATTAATTATAAACAACCATTTATTCATTCGATTATTTATTTATTAGAACTCAGTATTCATAGACATATTCGGTGGATTATTACCGAATACATAGTTGCAATACAGTTAGTAGAGACACGAGAGAAAGGACAGGTTACAGACAGAGGACAGGTAATAGCGTCTGCCGTCAAGGCCGGAATCGCTCACTAAAAAAACAATAAAGTCAAACGCACTGAAAACCATAACAAATAACAGCTATGACATCGGCTCGGCCGCGCGCGCACCGATAGTGCCTTTTTGTCACACACTACCACATGCAAGCGCACACTGACGAGCGGCAGTGTCCGCATGGTGGGGGTACCGCCCCTCCGGGCACTAGTACACGTGCGTGTCACCCACCGACATTGGTCCGCCTCCGGGCGCGTTTGATTGGCTGCCGTAAAAAATTAATAATAATTCAGGAGTTGATCTGGGACCCATACATGCTTGAATCAATTGTCTTGGAATTTCACCACCTACCCCTCATTTCACGGATGACATTCTTAGCGGGGACACCCTGTATAGTGAGACGCGCGGTGGGGTACGGGAAATGCACGAGATTTCGCAATGTCGCTCGAAGACGAGAAGAAAAAAAAACTAGAACGGAGCGACTCGACATCAATCAGAAGGGGGGTGGAATGCGGAAGAATTCGGCGGCGGGTGTCGTGAAAAAGGCAAGGGACTTACCGGCGTTACTCTCGGCTAATCCCACTGTCAGAACGGTTCTACGGCGGCCGGTTTCCAAGCTCTCTCTCCAACTCGCACTCTCTCTCTCACGCACATTCGCACAAAAAAATAAGAGGAAAGCAAGAAAATCCCAAAAAAAAAAGGCAAAAAGAAATTACAAGGAATAAAGAAAAACAGTTAAATAATAATAAAATAATAATAATAAGAATAATAATAAAATGCTAAGACGTTATAGGACACAAAAACGCTATCGCCCAAAATTTGTTTGCTTTCGCTGGTGGCTCAATGCTAACTGAAGAATTTTTCAGACTGCGACCGCGTGCTCGCAAAAATCTCGAATCTCGAGAAAGGGTTAATGGGCAGCACCTCCCGGACGGGCAAGGATAATTTTTGGGAAAATCGATTGCGGGTCGATATCGGGGTAACGTAGGGCGGGTCATGCAGGGCAGGTAAAGTAGGGTGGGTCATTATCGGAGCAAGGGATTCTGGAAATTATGCTCCTCTCTAATGGTGACATCGGCGCGACGATGGATGGCAGCAGTTTGACGTTGGGGACTCGGTCCCGCAGCGGTGAGGCTCTCTCTCTCTCTCTCTATCGTCCTTGTATGGAGACTCGGGCGGCGGGTTTTCCCGCAGCCTCGCGCTGTTGGGCTTGGCGGAGGCTGTTGAGGACTGGCGGCGGATGACTCGGCGCCTCCGCGGGATAGTGGACTCCCCGCAGAGGGACTGTGGCTCGTTGGGGGGGAGGAGAGAAAGGCGCCAGATCCCCTTCGGGGAAATGACGTTGGCGGCTGGTCGAAGGAGGCTGCTGCCTCCTTTCCCGGATCTTCTTGAACGGGGGAGAGGGGGGCGGGCTAGTCTGGGCGGGGAGGGGAGGGCTGCTGCGGTGATTCTTGAAGGGGTGGCTCCCGCGTCGTCGATGGCCGGGCCTACTCCATATTTACAATTTTTTCGGGCTTCACGGGGCCACACATTTTCGCGGCTTTATCTACAAGCGGAAAAGCGCGAAAAAAGGGGGAGGGGGGTTGCAGTGCGTGGGAAGAACAGGGGAGGAGGAGGGAGGGGAATTTCCGGGGGTTCTGGTGTGAATCAGCGTCGATGTCTGCCAGCAATTGTGACGCAACGTCACAGTATATATAGAGAGACATGTATTGCCGTTTTCATTGATATCATTTGGATCGTACAAACGATTAATAGTTGTGTATTTAATAATTGAATTATGATCTTTCCAATCTATGTTAGGTAAAGAGATACAGTCACGCGCGTAGAACAACGACGACGACGACGATGACCATCCGGTGCAATCCCCAAAACCATATACAGGGTAGCCGGTTAATTAACGTCATAAAAAAATTTAGATCCGGCATGTCCTAGGGTATCCGAAACACCCCCATGTATGTTATGCAATTTTTTATAGTTTAGAAGTTATGATTTTCTTCGATTCTTTGAGGAATTTCGACATGACCAGTTCTAAAAAATTCGAAAAGAAAAAGCAAGAGACTTTTCAGAGTCTTTTTTTTTAACTAAATTCTTATGAGTTGCATTTTGATGCATAAAATAATCAGCTTCGTAACTTGAATGAAAGTTATGAAAATGTTGGTCTGAAGTTAAAAATGTACGCTCCGTGAGTTATAACTTAAATGTTCAACTTTTTACTTAAAACTGTCCTTATTCAACCAACTCTATAGATTTCCAGCATTTTCTAATCATGAATTAGCCTTAGGAATTTTTTTTTATAAGTTTCATCATTTCAACGATTCTCCACCTTGCTGTCTTTGAAGACTGATTTTAGCAAATTTTCTCCCATTAAGTACCACTTTTTTTGTATTATTATGAAAGCTGAGAGTCTGGCGCATTTCTGAGACTAACTAAGAAATCATTATGACACCAGTTTGTATCTTTAATTTACAGTTAACAATTTAAGTCATAATTCACGGAATCTAAATTTTTAACTTTAGACCAACATTTTCATAACTTTCGTCAAAGTTACGAAGCTGATTATTTTATGCATAGAAATGCAACTCCTAAGAATTTCGTTACCAAAAAGAAAACTCTGAAAAGTCTCTTGCTTTTTCTTTTAGAATTTTTTCGAACTGGTCATGTCGATATTCCTAAAAAAATTTTTTAAAAATCATAACTCCTAAACTATAAAAAATTGCATAACATACATGGGGGTGTTTCGGATACCCCACCACATGCCGGATCTAATTTTTTTTTATGACGTCAATTAACCGGCCACCCTGTATGTAAAAAAAACTATCGAGAGTTCTCGAGTTTTTATAACACGAGAACTCAACGAACTTCTCGTTCTTTTTGCCCCACCCGCTTCGTCAAGAAACAGCGAATCAAAAAACTAACACTAGCTTCTTACGTTTCTTTAATTTTCTTCGTAGCATACGGAATGACGCTCACTTCGGTTGCCTCCCATCCATAGCGCTGCCTAGCAACCGACACCACGTGCTGTCGCTACGCTCCGCCTTCTTCTTCCCCCACCCAAATAAATCAATAAAATTGTATTATTATTGTTATTATTATTATGATTACTTTTATTATTATTATTACTATTGCTATTATCACTACTATGGTTTATTTTTTCTTGTAAGTCAAGCACGTATACAGGGGGGGGGGGATAGTTGGGATTTATCCCCCCCCCGAAATCTGTCCGAAAAAAAACGTTTTTAGCCGTCTGTTTATTTATTTGCTTACCTGTTCTTTTAATAAGTACGTAAAATAAAAATATAGAATCTATATTTTATAAGATTTATAAGATCTTTATATTATAGCGCCATCTAACCTATTTAGAGAGAACCGAGAACGAAGAAAGTAATGACATCTATCGTCGAGTAGAAGAACTAATAGTAGAAAGGTCATCGAGTAGCGAAATATCGAGAAGCTTCAATAACTTTCCGCTACCAGATAGTAGATGGCGCAAGAATATTCCAGTGTTCCGGAATACGAAAATGTAGTTACTACATTTTCTTATTTATACTACATTGTAATATACATACGGCAGGAGCCCGGGAATCTGCATGTCAGTTCATTTCGAGAGCGACTCAAGAGAGAACCGAGAGCGACAAGCTAGAAGAAAATCGAAATACTTCTGCAATAGTGACAGTATAGTGCAATAGACCAGTTTATTGTGATATTGGTTTCAGTCTCATAGAGAGTGAATTCCTTCCGACTTGGTTCACCTGATACTTTGCCCGTGCCGTAAAATAAAGGAGAAAAACTTCAAAACCACTGTTTTCATTGGATTCGCCAAATCGTCAGTCCGTGACGTGAGATAGTGTCAGTGTTGGACAATTTTGGACCTGCAGGGGTCATAATTTATTGGACCGTTTGCCCTATCCATCACAGATTACTTATATAAAGTAAAAAAATGTGTGGAATGTGAGTGCTTCTTCTTGATTTGTGCTTGTTTGAACGTATGTAAATTGCTACTGCTAAAATGAAGAGAATTGACAACTTTTTCAAACCAGTGGCAACAAAAAAAGTTACTACTAGCGAGGAAAACACTACTCCAAGCATGGCTTCTGTTGATAGTGGACAACAAGAAACAATTTCGTCAAATTTATTATCAGAAAAAAATGTGATTCCAGCCGAACCGGCTGGGAGATGTAGAGATGAAGGAGAATGTTCAACTTCAAAAACGTGCAGTTCAGATACAATGATTATAAGTGAAACTTTTCCTGATATCGGCGTGGTTTCTAATGCCATATATAACACACAGTATCCTCCTCTTGTACTCACAGATGAACAGAAAAAAAATATTATTACACAGCCGTTTGTCCCAGATGCGTCATTTTCGTTTCCGCCTAGTAGCTTTGGAAAGAGGAAACTTAGATTTCGAAGAGAATGGATGGGATCATGGGAATGGTTAACATATTCGCCGAAGAGGAGCGGTGTATTCTGCAAATATTGCGTTGTCTTTTCATCAGGCACCGCTGGAAACGGTTCCCATCAGACACTTGGAAGTTTTGTCAGCAAACCATTTGATAATTGGAAAAATGCAACAGAAAGATTTCGCGAACATTCTGCTGCTAAATATCACCAGTTTTCTAAGTTACGCACAGAAAATTTCTTACGCGTAATGGATTCAACAGCTATAGACGTTGCATCGCAGCTTAATGATCAAAGGCGCAAAGAAAAGGAAAGAAATAGAACAGCACTAAAACCTATCATCGAAACTATCATCTTCTGTGGAGAGCAAGAGTTGCCGCTTCGTGGAGACAAAGACAGTGGACCATTGACTTTAGAAAAGCCACTTGGTAAAGATGGAAAATTCAGGGCTCTGCTGCGATACCGAGCAAGCTATGATAATATCCTGAAAGATCATATCATTACAACCCCTAAAAATGCAACGTATTTTAGCCCTATTATTCAAAATAAAATAATAGATACTTGCGGAAAGATAATTCAGAAAAAAGTCGTGACACAAATAAATAGTTCAGAGTGTTTCACGATTCTTGGCGATGAAACTTTAGATGTGAGTGGATTTGAACAGTTGTCTTTGTGTGCAAGATACGTTTATGAAGGTATTTTGAGGGAGGACTTTCTCAGTTTCATTGAAACACATGACCTAAGTGCCGAAAGTATAAGTGCACAAATTTTAAAGAAATGTCGTGAGATTGGTTTGAACCTCGATAAACTAGTTGGTCAGGGGTATGACGGAGCTGCTACCATGGGAGGACACATCAGTGGTGTGCAGACGAGAATCAGAAAAGAATTTCCTAAGGCCACATACGTACATTGCTCGGCTCATCGTCTGAACCTGGTTCTTTCAAAAGCTCTTTCAGTTCCCGAGGTGAGAAATTCAATGGGCGTTGTGAAAGAAGTCTGCAATTTACTTCGCAGCAATGCAATGGCCGGAAAACAGTTCAAGGAAAATGTGGAAAAGCTCACACCAGAAAGTAAGAAGAAAAGACTGGTCGGCATGTGTGACACTAGATTTATAGAACGTCACGACTCTATGAACGTATTTTGTGAGTTGCTCGAACCTATTGTCATTACATTGAGAGAACTATCCTACACCAACAGAACTGTTGCTCAAACTGCGTCTACACTCATAGCTGCGATGGAAAAGAGTAGTTTCTTGATTTGTCTAAAATCCTGTGAAAGATTTTTCAGTTTCACTCTCCCACTGTCAGCATATTTGCAGAACCCTACACACGACCTGGCCTCTGCTATAAAATTTTCCGATGACATTATCAGAAAACTAAAAGGGATACGTGATGATGTTAACCCGGTATTCTCGGAAATATATAACGCATGCTGCAAAATAGCGGAAGATGTCTTGCAAGTAGAAATTCAGCGTCCTCGAGTTACTGTCCGCCAAACTGCACGAAGCAACGCTCCCAGCGATACTCCTGAAGAATACTTCAGAAGAAATATTTTTATACCGTGCTTGGACGATTTGATATCTGGCATGAATGATAGATTTGCGAATCAAAGAGAGCTGCTTTCTTCTTTAGAAATTATTCTTCCGAAAAATGTGGACGAGAGGAAGATGAATGAATTAGAAAATATGCAAATTCATTGGGAAGAAAGTGTTGGAGAATCACTAATAAAAGCAGAGTACAGTATGTGGTGTGCCAAGTGGAAAAACACAGATAAGAAACCAGTCGAAATTATGGAAATTTTAGACACGTGTGACAAAATTTTCTTTCCTACCATTAACAGCCTAATACATATTCTGGCCACCCTTCCGGTTTCAACGGCGTCTGTGGAGCGGTCATTTTCATGTTTAAAGAGAATAAAATCCTTTCTAAGGAATAGAATGGCGGGCGAGCGGCTTACTGGTCTCGCTCTATTGTCTATTCATTCCGCTTTGGCACCAGATCCTGATATGGTACTAGACGTAATGGCTGCCAGCGGAAACAGAAAAATACTTATATAATATTTATATAAAATACTTATAAGTGTGTGAGTAAACTACGGACGGTACTTCTGTAAGTTATTAAAAATTATAGTACAGTGATTACAGCGATTTTTACATAGTTCACATGGTTGTTTCAATGTACGTCCCCCCCCGAACCAAAAGTCTGGATACGTGCCTGTTGTAAGTTTAGTTTGTACTTTGTTTTTATTCTTTATATATATGTTTATATATATATATATACATATCTGTATTGCCTTATAGCTCGCTAAGGCATAATAAATATCTATCTATCTATCTATCTCTCTCTCTGTCTCTCTCTCTCTCTCTCTCTCTTTCTCTCTCTCTCTCTCTCTACGCTTGTCACGAAATTTTACACGCTCCTCATTTTCTTGGATTATTTTCTGCTGTTGAGGGCCCCCGGGCCGTTTTTTCGTCTCAGGTGAAGTACGCTAACTAATTGCTTAAAAACACTCCAACAACTACCTCTAAACTGACCTGTGAGCCCAGCTGTGAAAACTTTTCATCTTTCATCTGATGTCGCTAATGGGAGACGTTTTTCATCGATCATCGATCCTATCACCTTCACTTCGCGCATGCGCACCCACACCTCTACATATCTATGAGGCACTGACACATCAAATCCACATATTCATCACCTATACGTGACTACACTGTCTCATGGACTTGCTCAGCGGTAACTCGGCTATCGCTACATTCATCTACACTCTTATCGAAGCCCACGTGAATATTATCGTTCTCCGTCTTACACGCACACATTGGAAATCAACGCAATATCATCGTCTTCGTCTTGCGCGCACGCATAAGAACTCAGCGTAATAATATCTTTCTCTGTCTTACGCATACTTATCCATTACATGACATTCGCGGCGACTTAGTTGAAGGATAGTTCGATAACTTTGCAATATTCACTGCATCTTATTATGGATCGACTTTGCTACAAATGTAATAAAACCATAGCGGGATCGTTTAAGGAGTGCATTTGCTGCGCTCGCGCTTTTCATCCAGGATGCTGCAAACTTTATCTTATACTGTCTTCGGCTCGTGAATGTTGCAAAGCTACGTTTTTGTCTGGCTCCGAAAGGTCCGTTTCGGGGGAGCAGTCGCATTCGAGCTCTGCGTCTGATTCCGACGACCACCATCCTGAAATTTTTACTGATGCCCCCTTGGCTACACTTTCCTCTCTCTCAACCATTGAATGGGGGTTAGATGGTAAACTAAATAAGATTGTCGGTATGCTAGAAGCGAATAATGCCAATCTCGCTGCTTTTAGAGAAAAGCAAGAAATTACGAACCTCGAATTTCGAGCTCTTCTAGCTAAAATTCCTGACATTGATTCTGCGATCACTGCACATTCGGCAAAAATTGCTAAATTGGAGTCGACCATTGATACCATTATCTCTAAACATACCTCACAACTGGCTGATCTTGAGACAGCGAATAGAGAGCTTAGATCGAAAGTTACCGCGTTGAGTGTAAATTCTAGTTCAAATTTAGGCCTCAGCAGTGACTTGGTTATCTCAGGTGTTCCAAACAGAATGTCTGAGGCACCCGTTGAGCTAATGAAATTAGTTTTCGCAGCTGTTGGAGCATCAGATTTGTCGGCTCATATAATTACCATTCGAAAGATTCCGTTTCGTGCATCTAGCACGGTCGGGTTCGACGTTTCGTCGGATCGTCATCGTGAGTCGTATGTTGTGTCTCTCACGTCGAATACGGTGCGCAATGCACTGCTAAACAAGTGCACCAAACGACGACTCAGATGGTCTGAAGTCGTGCCCGACTGTGCTGATGATATTAAAAATTATTACGTGTCAGTGAATGAGATGCTACCGACTGAGACATATCAGCTCTTCCGTGCGGTTAAGTCTAAAGCTTCCCTGCTTGAAGTCAAATATGTGTGGGCCAGAAATGGAGCTGTGTTTGTTCGGAAGACCGAAGGTCAACCTCGCGTGCAAATCCAAAATCTCGCCGATCTCGAAAATCTGTCACTTCCGCACGCTGACTCGAGTAATAACTGCCTTACTGCGCATACACAGAGCATAGAATCGCAAACATCCATTAAAAAACCGATAGGCAGTCTCAAGATTGTTCAATTGAATGCTAATTCCTTACTAGCTCATATTGATTTAGTCCGTTTACATGTGCTTAGTAATAGCTATCACATTGTTTCGATATCTGAGATGTGGCTGGTCAGTGGTTTTTCTGACTCACTGCTAGCCTTGCCTCATTATGTACTAATACGAAATGACCGTAAATGCTGCCGAGGCGGCGGTGTTGCAATCTAAGTTCATAATTCATTGAAAGTAAAAGTTCTCGCAATGTCTGATAATACTATACTAAACTCTCCTGAATTTATTATTATTGAGGTGAGAAATCCAAACAACAAGTCAGTATTATTCGCCTCGATTTACAGAAGGCCGAAGGGTTTTCTTTTTCACGATTTCCTTAATACCTTCTCTAAGTTCGGGTTTGCCTATAAAAACATCATAATTGGTGGCGATTTAAACTGTAATTTATCAAGTAGCAATTTTGAGGCAGTATATCTTCGCGATCTTGTTTCGTCACAGTCGTTGCATATAGTTGAGTCATCTGCTACGCACCATACGGCGACCAGCGATTCATGGCTTGATGTATTTATCATTGATCATCCTTCTAAAATAGCCGTTTTTGAGAAATCTGAGTTTCCATTCATCGCAGGCCATGACTTCATTTCCTTAACGTATAAATTTGATACCCCGTCAGTTATCGATCGAATGATTTTGCGACGTGCACTAAATCGATTTAACGAGGTTCAATTTTGTGAATCACTCTCGATCTCGCTTGGTGGTATGAGTTTCGGCCTAATTAATTACACTGCTGGCTCCAATATCGATGCATGGATGAGTGATTTTAATCGGATAGTGCTATCTAACCTGGATACTCATGCTCCTACTAAAGTTTTTCAGGTCAACCGTCCGGTTGCTCCCTGGTTCACTGCCGACCTTCAATCCAAGATTAAAAGGCGTAATACTCTTTTCAAACTAGCTAGAAGAACGAACTGCGTCTTGAATTACGAGATCTACCGTCATTTTCGAAATGCACTCGCTGTCGAACTCAAGACCGCCAGAGACGATTACCGTCGACGTAGGTTGGTTGGAGTGACGAACGTGTCAAGATTGTGGCGCGAGTTAGGCATACTGGGTCTGGTTAAGTGCAATCCTGTCTCGCCTCTCTATTATTCTTGCCAAGAGTTGAACAATTTTTTTGTGGGAATATCAAATTCTGGAAGCGGAACTCAATCGGCTGTGTGTACCATTGGTGGGGACGGATCGGATAATCTAAATGAGCCGGTGTTCGACTTTGTTGACGTAAATGAAGATGATGTTAAAAAAGTTATTCACCGAGCACTGGCCTCTTCTCATACTGCTGGTCACGATGGTATCAGTCCATTTCTACTGCATCGTGGTCTGCCAGCACTGTCAAGTCTTTTAACCTCTATTTTTGGCACATGTCTCCGGTTGGCCCATTTCCCTCGGATCTGGAAGTGCGCTCTAATACGTCCCCTACTTAAGGTCAACCCACCTAAGTCTATTTCTGATACCAGACCTATTGCCAGGCTGTCTGAGTTATCGAAGATTTTTGAACATATAGTTCACCAGCAGATTGTAAATTTCATCTCAGAGCATAATATACTGGATTCCCGACAATCTGGCTACAGACAGGGCTTTAGCACACAAACAGCTCTCCTCCGAATTTGTCATGATATTCGAGCTGCAGTTGATAACAGACAAATAACTATATTAGTATTGTTTGATTTTAGCAAGGCATTTGACACCGTTCCGCATTCTGTGCTGCTAAGGAAACTGAGGAGGGTTGGCTTTTCGGAGCATGTGCTAAATT
>JAPYZJ010004562.1:0-15781 GCA_030522765.1 Ophioninae sp. B BG-2022a | reverse complement strand
GAAAAAAAAAAAAAAAAAAAAAAAACAAAAAAAGAACAAAAAAAAAAAAAAAAAATAACAAAAAAAAAAAAAAAAAAAAAAAAAAAAAAAAAAAAAAAAAAGAAACACACACTCGAGCGTTTCGCCCTGGGCACTTGAAACGGTACAGATGGTGTAGAGTTTATCGTGAGGCGATTAAACACCCGCAGGGATTTTCCGATTAAATCATTTTCGCCTCCAGTCTACGGAGGTCGAGAAGCTTATCGAGAAAACTTCGATATATCGAGGTATATTTGATGAAATAAAAAAAAAAGGCGAAATCCACTTTTTTTCTGATAGCTTATCAACCCTCGAATAAAAAGAACGAAATTTAAGTTCAGGTAACCTCGATTTAATCAATACCGCAATATTGATCGAAAAAATCACAGATTTTTGAAATTTATTAGTGGATGTGTATTTTTACGATTTTACGAAAGGCTGTGGGATTAAGACGCGAGGAAAGATGGAAAGTGTGACGGCGCAACCGAGAATCTTGGCAAGCAAGGGGCTTCGCGAAGTCAGGAGGAAAATTATGGGGGTAGCGAGGCGAGGCGAGGCACCACGTGGCAAGAAAGCTATGCCTCCCCTGGCGCACCGATATCGTTCCCCAACGAGCACTCTTGAACTAAACTACCACTCGACTCTATATCCACCATCCCCGAACTCTCGAGATCCCGCTGGTACATCCCCGCAATAGGGACTCCTAGGAAGACCCCGATATCGCCTACGAAACATTGGACTCTCAAGAACGCTATCAGCAATTACTTCGACCAATCATTTTTTTTCGAAAAAGTGAAACAACTTTTCGAAAAATCAAAAAATCCTCCAAAGTAGAAATAAAATCGATAAATCGGGTTACATTTAACGAAATTGTTTAAAAAAAACTTTGAAAAATCGTTCAGCAGTACAAATATTTACTTTATTTGGATTTTCGAACTATTAAAATATTAAATTATTTTATTATTTTATAATTATAATATATATTATATTATATTATTTATATATATAAATTATAATAATATATTATTATTAAAATATTTCGAACTATTAAATATTAAAATTTAATCGAGGAAATATTGAACGAAACACACAAAAAAACGTTTCATTTGATATACCATATACCTCTTTTGGACGAAAATCAAGCCCTTTTTTTGGCCGAACGCATCGTCGATTATAATTTCCCCGGAGAGTATTTTCGTACCGTGTATGTAAATTTGTATCGGAGCCGAGCGTTACAAAACTCGACGTAACGGCGTTAACGATCCAGATGAGGCTGGAAATTCGAGGGATGCGTTTCTGGTTCAAGAATTAAAAAAAAAACAACAAAAAAAAAACCGGAAGTCCTGCGTGCGGAGTCAGTTGTATAGGTTGAAAATTTGGGGTAGTACGTACGAAAGAGTTGAACGCAGCATCCGCGAAAGGTTGCTGCTGTAAAACGTCGAGTGGAAAGAGAAGCTCTGAGGATGAAAGAGGGCAAGAGTGGGAAAGGAGGAAAGAGGGAAAAATAGACGAAGAGAAATTCTTCTCTCTCTCTTTACTCCGAGGCTCTGGTCTGGAACCGCAAACTTTAATGTTAGCATTACTTTTATGCTCGACTTTATGCCAAGTATACCCATCAAATATATGACTCGGGCACATATATAAGCGTATATCCTGGGCTTCAGCTCCCTCCCTAGAAAGAGCTAGTCTACCAGAGTCAAGCTCCAAGAGAGAATTTCTTCTCTCCGAGAGAGATAGCGTTTCCATCCCAACCTAAATTATTGCGAATAAAACTTTATACCCAAATTACCCTCCTAACTTTATCGCGTATCGTACGGCGTACCTCTCGTCTATACTCGGGCGCAAATCCACCAGTTTCGGGATGAGAATGACGCCTGTGAGAGTAAAACGGCATAAGAATCCAGGAGGACAAGGGGAGGGGGGTGTAAGAGTTACGCAGCTTTATTCTTGCTGGTACGATCCCAGTTTCGATTATCCGCAAAACTATTTGCATTCAGAACGTTAAAGGGGGCCATCAACTTCGAGTATCGATACGAATTGTCCGACCTCGTCGAACTGCCATTAATAACATTTTGATACACTGTCTCCTTTGCCAAACAATCAAAATTGCCCATAAAACTCCTGGACAATTTTTCCCCTATCCATCGTGGCTCAAGAATGTCTTCGGCATTTTATTCTCATACGCTTCGCTGTAATCTTGAAAACGGGAGACGGATGACGAGATCTTTACTTGTAATAAAATTGTAACAGACCGATGGCTGTACATTGAAGATATTTAAAAAAAAATGATATGGGGTCACTCATCACTCAAAAACTACTGCATGGATTTAAATGAGGTTTTCACCGTTCTACTTCTGGATTCCTAACTTGAAATATAGGTTATAGTTTATTTTATTTTAACAAACCCAAACAAAAAATATTGTTCACCCACAAGTATTGAAAAATTAAACTTAAATGAAACGTATGCTGTCTTTTGTTGTTCATTTCTCACCCATGCGACCACAGCGAAGGGTTGCAGGCCACAGCTAGTCAAAAATAAAAGAAGTTCTTCGTCGATGACTGTTGCGTGACAAATATTGCACAATGGCAACAAAATAAAAAAAAACAACCCCAAATCTTCACTTTCGATCTAAAAACAGATTTACGAAGATGTTGAATAAGTTGAATAAGATGACTGAAAAAAAAAATGTATTGACGGAGTATCTCAAGGTCCCATCCGTCACGGGATCATCGAAGGTTAAACGGTTTCGGCGTGTATGCTTTCGCGGTGTTAACCCTCGAAGTTATGACTTCCCATAATAAGCGTCGAGCTTACGAGCCATTGCCACTGGAAATCCAGTCTGGAATCGTCCTCGTAGCCTGAAGCATAGAACGAGGCACGTTCGAGAGAGAGAAACACAGAAAGAGACACGTAAAGACAAACTCGTGGGAGAGGGGAGAAAAGCTCGAGGATCGTCCGGGATTTAAGGGTGGATTCGGAGGATTTAGCGGATCCCGCAAGGACAGATGCTTTTCCCCGTGTCTCTCGGTGGGTAACTTGGGAAGCTTGGGCGCGTTTGGGTGAGAACCTTCGAGGGTTACGACGGAAAGTCTGTTCGGGCGAGAACGACGAACAAGTCCTGGAGAATTTCTGTCTCTTCTCGCTCCCTTCCCCCCCTCCCCCTCCCCCCGGCCGTTCTCTGTCTCTTTCTTCGTTTCGGTGACGACGATCTCTCGAAACTCCTCCGCAAACCGTGTAACACCCGAGGTTACTACAACCCCTGCGAAGAGACACACAATACGACCCTTCTCGTCCATTGTGGACTTCATCCCCCCCCCCCCCTTGCCGTAAAGCACCGAAAACACAATACAGACGAAAGGTACCTAGACTTATTTAAATGGCAGTGTGGGTGGGTGAAAACGTGGATTCACGTACAAAGGAAAAGGTGTAGGATAGTCCACAGGCTCGAAAAGGAAGAGCGAGATACGAAACTCGATGGTTGAAGGGAGGGGGGGGGGGAGGAGGTCTCGATCCAACACTCCTACGCTCTCTGTTAGGTTATCTTTTCTCATTGTCGCTTTTGCCTTCATTGCGTTCTCCGGAGCTACCGGGATGTGGATTATATCCAGTCTTAGACAAAGACACTCGAAACTGAGCTACGCGCATTAACGTCTCACTTTCGTCGCGTTTGTATTTTCTCGTTTGGGTGTTTGGGTTTGTAAATATGAAACGTTTCAGTATTTCGAGTTACACTTGTTTGGGTCTTCAAAGCTTCACCGATCCTGAGGTTTCGTGTTACGATGTCCCCAATTAAAGCTGCTTTTATTACCTCTAGTAGATGGCCGGGTCTGTATCGAATTTCAAAGGACCTTTAAATGCGGACACAAAAAGCTGGATTCTCCGAGGAGATTATTCCCCTATTTTTTCTACCCCTTTTTTAAGCTGGATTAAAGCTAATTTGAGTTTAATTCAGGCACTTTAATTGAGAAGATTCCATCGAGGTTTTCCAGTCAAATGGACGAAGTGAAAAACTACGAGAGAGAATTTGATTCGCCTTTTTTTAAATCTCATTTTTTCTCGTAATTAGATTGAATTTTTTTAATTCATTTTTAAAAAGCATTAATCTGTAACATAAAAAAAAATGGAATCTAAACTCGAAGATTTACAGTTCGATAATTCTACATAAATGAAAATCACAGTTTCCATAGGAATTGGAATAAATCAATTTTTTTTTGTTAATCCTCGGCCACATCAGTGAAGTCCCTCCCCCGTAGATCCGTAACATTCGTCGATCTTTCTCCTTTTGATCAAGTGTCCGTAACCGCGGGTTCTCGAGACACCTATACGAGACTAGAATCCCTAGGACCCGAAATACATTATATTGTATCCGGGGATAGTGGGTACGGTATTGTATGAAAAAGCAGCTGCTACGAGGCGCGATTCTGGGGATGCTCGGGACCCATATTATCCGTCTCTCTCTTCGTTCCCATGTACAGGAACATACAGCCCCCACGGGTTTCGTGGAACACGTATGGTCTCATATATTTATTATATTCATATTATTACTCGCCAGAAGGTTTTACGTACAAAAGGGCGTATGGAAAGAATATTCACAATGAAGGACGAGTCCTTTTTCAAAGTACAGAAACGAAAATTTCCGTCCTTTCTGTCATCAGCAATGCGCCTGAAATTGTCCTTTGCGACCCATACGCTTTTCGCACCCTCGCCCCCTCCCCTCCCCCTCCGTTTGTCGTATGTTTGTTTGTGACGAGACTCGGCGTCCGGAGGACAAAAGGTACGATCCAACAATGCTCGTAGTCGACTCTCGAGAGTCAACAGTCACCGACTATTCCACTTCTGAAGCATAATGTAACACGCACGATTTATAGTACATTATGCAGGAAAACGCGTGTGTCGGTCTCTATCGCACCGTTGGAGTGTCCCCTTCCGTCAGGAAGAGGGGTCCGTAGCTGTGCGCAATGTTTGGTGTGGCTGCTCGGTGATGCATGGGAAAAAAAGTGAGACGGGGGGATGTATGAAGATGTTACAAAGTTTCGTTGAGCGAGTGTCAGTGAGTTGATCTTCCTGCCATTATACCGAAGGGAATCCTGGGTGTAGTAACATTGGCTATTGTGTCAAAGATTGGCTTCAAAGTACCATCGAATTATCGTTCGTCGTATAAATCGTTCTCGGACTTCCCCAAACCCTGAATGATCTCTACTGATCTCTCGATTTTCAAACACGAGCTTCTGTTGTATCGTACGGAGTCAATTTGAAAGATATTATGAAATCGAGACCGGATAAACACATCGGGTGGAGAGATATTTTAGGTGTTACAGATTTTGGAACGTTTCCAGGTTACGTTTCGATGACCCTGTGAAACTATTTAATGCAATCTATTCCCTTGCCAGCTCGTCGAAAATTTCCCCGCCCGGTCCGTGTCCCTCCAGTCCCGTACTCGAACGTGTCATTCGTGATTAATTGGGATGGCTGACCTCGTCAATTTATTCGCAACGTTAAATAGCATTCGTCATCGGTGCAGCGAATTCCTATCACAAGAGTCCTCACGATTTAGGAATCGAGGAAGCCTGACCGATTCATCCCTGCGGGCCAATTCCAACTTTTTTTTTTCTGATTATCGAAATTATCGTGTTCCCATGGAAGGAGCAATATTGGTCGAGTCGCTGGTGTCGCCAGATGAGAAGAAACGTTTGTTAAAAAAAAAATGAAATAAAAGCTTCCGGTTTGGAAAGCTCGGCAGGACTGGACGTTTCCGGAAGCAGGGACAAAGGAACGGGGATTACGGAGATTCTCGACGCTCCTCCACAGCCGGTACATAGAATTGCGAAACTGACAACGGGGTGGCTTTAACCGGTGGAAACTCGGAGGGCCCGCACTAGCGGAGACGACCATCCGGTTTCATCGCGGTTCCGTCTGTCCTCCGACGTTTCCACGGCAACCCGGATTTCGAGTTTCACCGAAAGTCCGCTATGGAACGGAAGGCGGGCCACGGGCTAGTGATGATTCGAAGAAGCATTTTATTTTCAACCCAAACACTCTCTCGTTTGCGTATCAATTCATCAAAGCTGGATCAATGGTCGCTGGATCAGTTGGTTGTTTTGTCAAACTAGTGTTAATTCATCAAGAAAGAATCATTTGGCTTAAGCTACAGAGAACGGACATTAGGAAGAACGTATATAAGCGGATCGAACGAATCGTTCATTCTCGCTGGATAGTCCAAATTCTCACCAGGTCCTCGATACTTGGCTGACGAGTCGTATTTCCTAGCTACTCGTTTATACCCAAGTGCATATATACATCGAAAGTGGCTTTGAGGGCTTGAAAGCGAAAAAGCTTTCGCTCAGTTATTCTCGTACAGCATTCTCGCCGAGGGATCCTGAATGAGTGAGAGAGAAGAAGAGGGAAAGAGAGAAGAGAGAGAAAGGGAATGAAGGGAGTTATGGAGGAATGCGGGTAAGGGGATGGGAGAAACAGCGAACCGTAATTGTAACTTCATTTGAGGCTAATTTTGGCTGGAGGGTATGATGAAACGCGGTAATAATTGCGTTATCTAGACAAAGGACGGTTATGGATACGCGCCGCGTACTTCCCACTGTTGGTTGAGTCTCTCTCTCTCTCTCTCTTTTCCTCTCCCTCTGGCAACCACTACGACGACATCAACGACGACTCTATTATACATGCCTCCCGGGGTTGAGGGATATCGCGATGGTGGTGGTGTAGCTCTGCCCGTTGGGTGTTCTCGAAAAGCCACCAACCCCCCGGTCCATCTCGCTCGCTCTCTCGCTCAACGTGCCACGAACCAACCCTCGAGGATTCCTCGCTAGAAGGGAGGAGGCACCGAGTTTCCGTGCAAATATGGCTGCTGCTTTAACGAACCTCGTTCGTCTATATGCCTTTCCGTACACTGTTCTAGGGCACCATATTGCATCTTTGCGCGTATATGGCGAACAGTTATTTCTAAAGCACGCATCAACGTTTTTCTTTAGGCCGGTAGCCAGCTTGCGATTGGAAAATAGTGAATTGGGAAGCTAATAAGCAAGTATTAAAATTGTTTTACCGCGATGTTTTACGAATGCACCAAACATTCCTAAGACCATGATCCGCAGTATCGTTTTAGCGTGTTTGGGTTTGTTTGGGTTTCTGATAGGAAGCCAACGCGCGGTCGTCATTTTCCACTTTCCCTCACTCATCGGGCAAATCGAATGACTGCGGAATACATTCGTTGGATGTAGACGCGAAATGGCGAGAAAGATCACAGCCGGGGGCCTTTGGAATAACGGAATGGCAAATAAGCGACCGGTGGGCCAGGGTATTATTTATGACGATGTAATTTAATAACCGGGGCACAAGGGTGCTCCGAGAAGGAAGGAAAGAACGTTAGGAAGAGAGAAAGAATGAGATATAAAAAAGAGAGATATAGCGAAACGGCGCACGGTAGCGAGACCCGAAAGTGGCATGAAAGTAGCAACCAGCGGTAAGCTCGCCTCCCCATTGGCTCTTTCACGCTTTCTTTTTCGTTGGGGTCGTTTCTCTCTCTCCTACTCTTCCTCTTTCGGTTGGCGGGGTTTCCAGTCGTTCCAACCGGCGAGCCAAAGAGAGAAAAGTGGTAAGAGAGCCATATGGCTAAGGGATGAGCTTCGTACGTTTCTTGGGGTGCGAAATGATATGGAAGTAATGGGAGAGAAAGTAAGAAAGAAAGATAGAAAAAAAGATATATATACTGAACTTGGTTTTATTGTGCAGTCGGGAGATTGACCCGTCCGATTAGAGTAGAACGATTCAAGAAGAATGAAACTGCCGCTGGTAACTATGGAGTATAATATACCGAAGCGTCTCTCCTATCTGGACGTTCTCCTGGCCAGAGCCGATGACAGATTGATACAATTCCCGCGAGCCCGATTCCGCACGACAGATTTTCCACCAACTGTCGTGTACTACCCGTCCCTCGGCCGGGCGCCTTTCTATCAAGAGTAGGCGCTCTCGATCACGATTATGTCGAATTAAATCGACTTTGAAACGAAGGGAGTTTCGCGGGCTGATAGAATATGATAACCGGTGCGAAAGGGTCGCCGCGGAAAGATCTTATTTGTTCGGTTAATCATCATCAACGTCTTTTGACAAATGGATCTTTGCCTGGACCGGTTAACAGGTGGAGTCATCAGGCGTAGTTGCTTTTCGATTCGTTAGCAATCTTTTATCAATATCCAATGAGAACTTTCTGATGATTCTTCTGGGATTCTTGACCCGGCAAGAAATTAAGATTCGACCCAGGTATCAAAACAATCAATGAGTCATCATCAGTTGGCAGGTCTTTTCTAGGATTTGTAATTGTGGAATTCGAAAAAATGAAGGGTAAAGTGACAAGGATACGTATTCGGTAAGTCAGCAGTTACGACTTTTCTGGTGCTTATGGCGTACTCTGATCAGCTGGTTTTGTACGTACGAAGGCTATAAGTGGAGGAAAACGCGAAGGAGGCTGGACCGGGCGTAAAGCCCTTCGGCGAATCTAGCTCCTTATCGATCCTGCCCCTAAGAGACTCGCGTTCTCTCTTCTCTGTGCTTCTTGCGCACAAAGCTCTTGCTCTCTCCCTCCTTCCCTCTTTGCTTCCTGTACACACACACGCGTACTCTTGGAGCGCACGCGAAAGTCCCGAAGCTCGATGGAGCTTACACTACAGCCCCGTGGGGTTACGTTAAGAGCCCGTTCTATACGGCGGATAACGTGTGTCGAAAAAGGGAGGGTGGAGAGGTCGACGGGGAGTGAAGAGAGGAGCCTACTTGAGCGTGACTCCGCAGCCCAAGCCGAGCCTATCAATATTTCCTCCACCAAAATCCAGTCTCGTTTCCCACTCAAACCTCCATCGTTGTTTCTTATTCCTTCTTTTCCAGCCTCCTCTTCCTCCTCCTCTTGAACCATATACTCTTTCCTGTAACATCGAGACATTTTTTGTCGCGATCTCACTGAAGATTTTCAACGTTGCCTTTCGACTGGTCCCCAAGGAGAGGGAGGATTTTCCATACGCGTTTCCATATTTTCTTGGTGGTGAGATTGAAGGACGATGGGGAAAGTATCAAGAAGCGGTGATCCGGATCGTATCATCGATGTATCCGCCCGACTCTTTTTTTGATTTTTAACTTCCGGTTATTCTTTTTTCTTCGTTTTGTTTTTACGTCTCGTTGTTTTTTTTTTTTTCTTAAAAATATCCGACCTCCGTTTCACGACAAAACGGTAGCTTGATTCTTCCGGTCGAATCGGAAAATTGGGGCGGTACAAAAACGTCTTCGATCGTAGATGAGTTTTTGCCCGCGATCTCTCGTGCGTTCCCCGTTTGCCGAGTGGACGTGATACCGGCGAACAACCTCGACGACGACAACGATAATTCTGGACGTCCTTGCACGGCTCTACCACCGACATAGAGACGCTAAGCGAATCCGGGGAAACAATGGAAGCTTTCACGCAAACGGTACAGCTCGGCTATATAAGCTAAAAGCGAGCGAGACAACGAAATAAGAGATGCAGAGAGAGAGGGAGAGAGAGAAAAAGGAAGAGAAGGAAAACGTGGGTAACGAAAAAACCGCAGAACTCAACGTCGTCGAGGCTGGAACGCGAGTGGCATTGAACCAGGACGGGAAAAAGCTCGGAACTGTTAACGTCCAATCTTTCCTCGCTCGGCTTGTTTTTCCCCGCTTCTCGCTTCTCAATTCCCATTCTCATACACAGCGTAGCAATTTTATTTATACACATATATATATATATATATATTATATTACCGGTTATTTTTCGTCCTTCACTCTTCCACAGCTTCCACTCCATTATAATCTCTCGTTTCGCGTTCATCTTTTGGTCGGTCGTTTTTGTCCCTTCTGAAATCTCGCGGTTTGACTCTCCCGGGAAGATCTCACTCTCGAAGTGCTCGCTTTCGGCAAAACCGACGACAATACGTTAAAAGCAACGTCATAACGGCGCCATCATTTGTCCGTTGTGATTTGACGAAAAACGTTGGAGCGTGCTTCAATCGGTAATCCCTCGTTGAAATCAAGTCACCAAATATCGCGACCCATACGATATTGGGGAATTATCTCAACAAGTGTACACGAAAGTATCGGTTCAACTTTGTAGTTTTTTTTTTTTTTTTTTTATTCTTTGGGTCTTTCAACGGATTCAGATCAATACCTCGACATCTGGGGAAATACTCGGTCTCCTCTCTTGGCACATACACTGACATTCTCATACGTGACTTGCCAGTGGTGCGTCGAGGAACGAGACGGAAGTCGTTCGGAGACCCGAGAGGAAGGAGGGTCGCTCCTCCACGTCCGTCCACCGAAGAAAGAGCCTGCGGGGTGAATTGCGAAGCTGGAGGTGCCACGAAAGTTACTCGAGCAACAAGCCACCCTCGCACTACTGGATTTTCCTTTATTCCCTTTTCTCTCTCTCTCTCTCTTTCTCTTTCTCTTTATCTCTCTCTTCTTCTCCCTTTCCATCTCTCCTGTTGTTCCAATCATGCAGAAATACGAATCGTACTCTGACCGAATTGCTGGAAGCGATTCTCGTGTACATTTTACCTCGTGTCCCACAAGCGTGTAGGTGCTAGTCGTATGCAGATTGCTTCACCCAACGTGCGGTGCACTGCTCTCTATCTCTCTTTTTCTCTCGCTCTCTCTCTCTCGGTTGCCACCTTTCCCGAGCTGCCCACTCGCGCGTTCGATCCATCGGAAATACAAATGACCTCTCCCCGTGGAAACCAATCTCTTCCCGCGATAGATTCCCAACCGAATTTTCCCCAGTACCGATTTATCAACCAACCAACCCCCCGTGCTAGGAATTTCAAATACGTTCGAACCCATTGATTATTTTTTTCAAGAGCGTTAAATATTCAACAATCTGGAATCTCGCTAAACCATGTGAACAAAAAAAATGTCACGATAGTTTTCGTACTTTCGGATTTTACTTCCTGATACGTACGTCTTGAGAAAGTGATGACGAAGTGACGTATGATTAAACTTTAACTCCAACTTCACCTAACTTCCGAATCGAAGTCTTCAATTCAACAAAAGAGCTATTTTATATGTTTGGGTTAAAGAAAATGTCTGATGTGATTTTTCATTGGATCGGACGATTCAATTAGCATTACCTGTCAATTGGAAAATCTGTCTAAACGTTGATAACAAATGATTCTTAATGTCTGTATTCTAGAGTTGACGTTGATAACTGATTTATAAAGTAAAACGTTTCCAACTTCTAACTCACCCTAGTTAGATAAAAAAAGCTCATATCTCTATACCTGTCAAAAGCCCCTGTTCCTCATTATCGACCATGTAATATCCCACTCGTCTGCAGCCTCGTTTCGATAATCAGTGAACCAACGAGGCCCGAAAACTACGAAAAAAAAACTCGACATATGTTTCCCTGGACATATCGAGCAGAAAGAAGTGCTTGAGGATCGGTAACCGATAATCATCGATCAATGGCTGGCGTTGGAACAGAATGCACGATTTCTTCCCCTCGCCCTGAAAGAGCATACTTTTTTCCAGTCCTCTTCTCCACCCCCGATCCTGTTGACCTTTTGACAGGTTCCTCTGGGAATTGCCCGATTAATTTAAGTGTTTTCTCGTCGCTGTTGTCGTCGCTAGTCTAGGGTTTCCCTATCGATTGTTTCTTCGGGTGCGAGAAAGAGAGCCTCTTTACAATCGTACAATGGATTCGCCAGGACATACGTATTTTGCTCTCTTCTCCGCGCAGTCGAGTGTCCAAAAACGTGGGTTTCCCAAGAGACGACATTACAGGGTATCAGCACCGCACAAACTGAACAACTCTCGCCCCTTTGGGATTTGGGGAGGGGGATTTTCGTTCCCGAAAAGCTGCTTTTGATATACGTGTCGAAAAAGGAAGAGGGAAGAGTGAGAAAGATAATCGAGGTCCGAGTGGAGATCGAGGATGAACGAAAGGGATACCAGAATTCGAATTAGACAAGTGGGCCTTGATAGAACTCGAAGGGGAACCGGTCTATTCATAAATACGTTTTAGAGGGTAGGAGTGAGAATAAGGGACGAGTGTATTTTCGTTGATCGTCCGACACCCATATGTCCCCGAGATTTAATCAGTCGCTACTTAAGGGTTTTATCGGCCTCTCTCCAACACTTATCAGTGCTACTCATCTAGCCCAACCGATCCCCTCGATTGGATTACAAGCTGTATACATTGGCCTTTCCTCGCCTCTGTATCTATCCATCTCTTTCCCTATCTCGCTTTCTTCAACTCCACCCTCAGTTCTTTCTGTCGTTCCGCCAAACATCATTGCTTGGTGCACGCCCTTGTCTAGATACGGAAAACCCGCTAATGAAATTCAGTGTAGTATCGGATTCTATAGCTGTACAAGTGAAATTCCACCGACTCCGTATTGTCGAACGATTTTTATGGAAATCCACGCAAACTAGTCTTTCGTGGTCTTTGACACGATATTCTACAAGCGGCTTATCACGCTCGATAAGATTCGGGGTTACGAGATCATTTTACTTTTTTAGCCTGTTACGATTTTTTCGAAAAATAAATTCCAAGATTTGGAAAAATAAAAACGTGAATAAGAAAAATAAGAAAAGTGCAGTTACAACGCAACAATTTATGATTGTCATTGGAAATTTGCAACGTAAATAATGAAGAATTAAACTGATATAAAATTGAAGCTACTTTTAAGTTGCTCTCGTTTTCGTTTTTTTTTTTTTTACTTACCGATTTATCGAAGATACCGATGGCACGTTGTCCTGGGAGCAGATACCCTCCGCGAGCAACCTGTCACGGATCTCCCAGGCGAACATCGTGGGATTGTCCCTCTTGTAATTAGCGATAGCATCGACCACCGGTGGGGTCGCTACTTTCGGCTTCGAGCCACCGATAACGCCAGCTTTAAAGCTCCCCGTCTCGTAATACCTGCACACGAAAAAAAAAACGAACAACGGTTAATCGCAAAATTCGAAAGAGTTCAGGTTTACGAAAAAAAATCGGGCGAATGGTATTCATTAGCGAGGATCAGGGTCAAGGAATGTTAAAAATAATTTAAACGGAAATTTGGCACCGAGAGAAGTGCCATTCTCGTTTGCTATCACCGAATGGATCTTTCAGACACCCGTGTTTCTCAAAGCCCTCGGTCGTCCGAACAAACCTCAGAAACCCACCCAGCCAGTCATCCAGAATTTCTTACGTATATGCGAGCCTCCAAAACTTGCCGACGATCATTATCGTCGAGAACGCTTCGTGAACGAACCCTTTGTATCCTAATTACTTAAATAATATCTCCCAGCGTGCTTCGATTCAATTGCACAAAGCGATTCACAGCTCGAAACCCCACAACGATGATAATGGCGTTTGGGACTCTCCAGCCGAAATCTCACTCCTTCCACGACCCCTGATGAATGTGGGTCCTCAATTCTACGTTTTAGCTTTACGCACACCCATATTGGGTGCTGGCGTAAAGGTTGGTTTTCACCGATGGAATTCTCATCAACCTTTTTACAAAATTTTACAAAATATTTCAGTAAATAAAAAAAATGTAAATATGAAAAAAAATTATGGAATTTTAGTCGTGAAGAAGCAGGTTTGAATTTTCTTTGTACTCTCAACATCGCGATCCCACATTGGAGTATTTTTCTTCAAATTGAAATCCTCCCAAAAGCCCAATTGGAAATTGGAAAAAAATCGAAAGAACGTCAAAAAAAAACGACTTCGAAGAAAACATTGGCTTTTCGCTGGGATTTCCAATGAACCTGTTACCCTCTCGGTTTTTAACAAGCGAGTGATGCTTGCGGGTTGACTGGAGCGCGACCCCCTAGATTGGAATAGGGTGGGTGCGCGTTGATTCCTATGTGTGGACGAATTACAAAGAAAATCCTGATGGAGAACACGCGGAACGCCCGCGTACGAAATCATTACGATTATATCGGAACGTAAAAGCCTCCCTAAACATCACCACTACCCCCTCCCCCACCCTGTTGCACCCCTAATACATTTAAGCTGTACGAACATGTGCACTCGTTTTCTCTCTCTCTTCGATTCACTTTTTCTCGGTCGCTTGGTTTGGGCTACCCGTTGACACTTCGCTCCCTTGTGTTGCACCCCACCTTAAACCGTGAAATGGCCATTCGTGTACACCGTGAATCGCGGGGTGATTTTTTTTGTTCACCGTCCCAATCCACGAAATCTACGATTGTTTGGGTCGTATCGTGAAGAAAAAAAAAAAACAGCGTGGCTTATCCCGAAGCTAGAATGGAGGATTCGTTTGTATCGACGGTGCTGAATTAATATCGAATCAAATCGTCGACACCCAATTTCCAAAACGACTCGACCGAGAAATGACCCCACACCCTTTTTCCTCGCGACAAGAAAATTTCAACGTTTCGAAAATCGAAATGACGTAAAAATTGTACTTTGAAAATGATGATAGGAGGGGAAGGAATAAGGGTTACAAAAATGACCTTTTATACCTTGCCCACTTCTTACTTCGTTGTCAACCGAAATTCGACGATTTCCAATTAGCCTCGAAAAATACAAACGGTAGGAAAATTTTGTGTCGCTTTTAACCGAAGCCTCTACGTTTGTTGGGGTCTTTGTTTTTTTTTCTCGAAGCGTTCGAAACGCTTTTACACGGTGGCGCGTTACTTTGTGTCGAAAGGGCGTCATGGGCGAGCGAGAGATTTCTCAGGAGGGCGAAAAAGAGTAAGACAATCGGAGGCAGAGATGCAGAAAGACAGAGAGAAAGAGAGAGAAAGAGAAAAGGACAAACGAAGTTGCCGAGATGTGACGAGAAGAGCAAAAACGTGAGGGCTAAAGATTTCAACGCTGCGAGGAATGGCCAAAGTGAGGACCTCACGTAGTCTCATCCGGCGGTTCTCAAAAGAGATAAAACTCGGAGTGAACTTGCGACAAATTTTCTTCGTTTTTTAATTTTTTTTTTAATCCGTTTAACCCACGATTCTTGGGACGATTCGAGGATCGAAATTTTACGTCGTTCCGAGAAGCGTCATTTTTGAAATTTGAAGATGCACACGTGTGTGTAGGTGGAAGTTTAGAACCGGAGTCTTTTGCAAGCTCGCGGTTTCAGCAGCGCGTGACTGCGTAAACTGCACGTTAACGGCGCTGAGCGTGTCCAAGAATTCACCGAGGGACACATGTTTCGGGCATTCGTATTGGCGGACGCGCCGAGATCTTTAAACCTCAGCGAAGAAGAGTCTCGTTGCGAGAGAACGAGCATGGCTACAAAGTGTCAGCAAGAGAGGTGCAACGAGTAACAAACGTTTTACAAGCCTGCTTGTAAAACGGACAACTTGGAGCGGAGAGATGACAGCTCGAGTGCCCTATTACATTTTCGAGAAAGTAGAAAAGCGTACAGAGAGACTTTCGACTGTTATATGGTGGAAGGATACTCAACGGGATGAATTACTTTAATTGCTCGTTTCACATCGCGATCTGAAGATCTTACCTCTCATTACTCATCATTTCGATCAATTATCCAAATTACGAATTAATTATCCAAATTACGATTTGAATTAATTATCCAAATTACGATTTGAATTAATTATCCAAATTACGATTTGAATTAATTATCCAGATTACGATTTGAATTAATTATCCAAATTACGATTTGAATTAATTATCCAAATTACGATTTGATATAATTATCCAAATTACGATTTGAATTAATTATCCAAATTACGATTTGAATTAATTATCCAAATTACGATTTGAATTAATTATCCAAATTACGATTTGAA
>JAPYZJ010004561.1:0-13377 GCA_030522765.1 Ophioninae sp. B BG-2022a | reverse complement strand
AAATTTTTTTTACTACAATCAACTACAAACAACAACAATACGAAATAACAAAAAAAAATTAAGATCGGCCATACTCGGGTGCCAAGTTCACACAGGTGTAGTTTATATTCGGCTGATTTAATTTTTATTTCATTTATGGATCTAGATCAGTTCATATTCGGCTGATTTAATTTTTATTTCATTTATTTGAACAATCTTGATCTATTTATTAGGTATTTGTTCGTCGAAAAGTTCATTTAATCGGAGTGAATTCATTTATTCTAATGTAAGGTATATTTAGTCTACTGGATGGACTTTAGTAAACCTGGATAGTTGACCTGATAGCAGACATAGATAATACCTAGATAATACTCCATATACATTCATAAAATTAAATCTAAGACTAATTCCGTAATTCTACTAAATCCAGATTCAAGTAGATCTAGAGCTACCTGAATTTGGACTTACTTAGGACATACAGTCTAGATTACAACAAAGAAGACGGATGACAATCTATACAAAATTACCCCACGTCCTATAACAAAGTGACGTATCTCAAAAAAAAGATAAAAATGTATGAAAAAATATGGCATACTCCCTAACTTCATTTTTTTACACCTTCATATGGAAAAATTGGTTTAAAAATAGTTCAGGCGCTCTTATGAAAAATTCGTTCGTATGAGTATTTATCGACCGATTTGAAAAATTCTTTTTTTTTTTGTTTGAAAGGGTACCCCAAGGTAGTCCCAGGGCCATAAAGTCAGGTCTCCGGTCTCCAGGATCCCGGAGAAATGAGAGTAAAATATCAAAAATAAGCTCATTTTTGTACTTTGTAAAAATAAGCTCAGTTTTGTACTCTATTAGTTTCTCACTCTATTGTTGTTTCTTTTGACTTATTGCATTATGATGAGATAGAAACGTCAGTGGTAACGAAATAGAATAGAAATGTTTTTTTAGATAGAATGTGTTTTTTCTATAGAAAAATGTTTCCAATAGAAAAAAGTTTTTTTTTCTTTGTATCCTTAAATTCCCAGTCCACTCATTTTTAAACTAAATCACCAGAAGCGCCTTCTTCAATTACACATAAAGAAACAATTTCAGTATTATTATATAGTATTCAAAGTAATATTTTAATTCTGTATAATAATATAGTATAGTATTAGTATAGTATTTAAACATTCAAGCTCAAGCTTTTATTCCCACGTTTTCAAAATCAGATGAATAAGGAGATAATCCTCAGTAGATCGTTGATTGAACAAAATAAATGTAATATATTAAAAACTACCTTAATAGAAAAGAAATGAGCTTATTTTTGAGATTTTACTTTCATTTCTTCAGGATCCTGAAGACCGGAGACTTGACTTCATGGCAGTGGGACTACCTTGGGGTACCCTCTCAAAAAAAAAAGAATTTTTTTAATCGGTCCATAAATACTCATACGAACGAATTTTTCATAACAGCGCCTGAACTATTTTCATAGCAATTTTTTTCATATGAAGGTGTAAAAAAATGAACTTAGGAAGTATGCCATATTTTTTAATACATTCTTATCTTTTTTTTGAGATATGTCACTTGGTTATAGGACGTGGGGCAATTTTGATCCATCTTCTTACCTAACTTAAGCTGAATTAACATTGAAATAAATTCAATGTATGATTAATAGACTAAATAGAACTATAGACTAGTAATACACCGAGTACTAAATCTAATGAAATCAGTAATTCGTTTTAATCATCTTAATCTACGAATTATTTATTTAAATCGTCGAAAATTTCATTTGAGTAGAGTGACTAAATTAAATCTAAGCTGGTGTAGATTTAGTCTACTGAATGTAGTTTAGCAAACCCAGATAGTAGATCTACTCTACCTTATTTACTTTCAGTACATTCAATCCAAGACTAATTTAGTAATTTAGTAATTAATTTAGTAACTAAATACCGATTTACTAAGTAGACCTCGATATTACTAAATCTCAATTTAGTAAGCAGATCTAGATGTTACTTAATCTCAATCTACTACGTAGACCTAGATGTTACTAATTACTAATTAGTAATCAGGCCTAAGTAGATCTAGTCCGGATTACACCGACTTAACTAATTCGAGCTGAATTAACTTTGAAGTAAATGTAATTAATGACCGATCGATTTAGTATAAATCTAGACTAGTACTAGATCTACTGAATCCACTCTGCATTGAGACTACTGAATTCAGATGAGTACTAGACTGACCAAATCAAGTATGGATTTTGTAAATTACTGCAACTATTGATTTCCATAAGTGCAATTCATTAATTCATTTGAATTGCACACCTAATAGCAATCTTGGAACTAACAACATTTATTTAACTCAAAAACTATACTTATATATAACTTTTTCGTTATATCAATCGAAGTATCTAAAACTCATGTAAAACTATTATCAACTTATCTCTACGTATTATCTCATTGCTCAGAGGGCATTAATAATCAATATCGTATCCAGACCTACTTTTCCCATAAGTGATAGAACTACGACGTTATAATTAAACTATCAATCAAATCAAATCTCTTTCTCACTCTCTTTCTCTCTATCCCTCTCTCTCTTCTTGCTTTATCTGTACATCCAATCATATTTGGCCGAAATTCGTGGCGCCACTTTGTAACGATATTATCGGCGATAGTAATTGCGCCGGCAATTACAGCCACAACGCTAATTGGTAATCTTGAAACGCTCGTTTCGTCCGATCATCTCCTATCCATTTTTACCTCGATCGATAGGATTTATCGGAGGACTCGGTGATAACGATATCGATCCAAACCAGGGTTTCAAAATTTGTTTGGGTTTGCGTGCTTCGTTATTATTAACGTTGCTGAGCTACGTAATTTTTTCCCGACGAATATTGGGGTTTGCGAGTTTTTTATGAAATTTCGGTATACCGAAATTTCGAGTTGTTTTGTTTAGATTTGTTTGTTGGGGTTTGTTTGTTTTGGTTTTTTTTGGGTTTGCTTGTTTGTAGGGGATTGTTTGTTTTGGTTTTTTTTTTGGGTTTGCTTGTTTGCAGGGGATTGTTACTTTGGGATTGTTTGTTTGTTGGGGTTTGTTCATTTGGGTTTGTTTGCAGCTTTGCAATTTTCATTTCCAACACTTTTACATTTTCAAACCGGAAATTACATTGAAAAAAAAAACCTCCACGTATGAATTATTGTTTTGTTTGGGTTTTTCGATATTTGCTGTTGGCCACCACGCGAGCATTTGATTCTGCAATTCCTGTGTGCAAACAGTGGAAAGGACGCTAAACAAACGATACACGCCGAATACGTGGCTATTGAGTTTCACGATAACGGGAAATAGATATTACAGCGTACCTATAATAGAATATCGATGTGACTCTTGCCAGGCCAAGGGAGGATAACGATGCTCGTATTCGCATCGAGCTACGTGCTTATCTCTCGTTATGTATCTACTATATATTTAAATACGATCGTTTGTTCGCGTTGTGTAATTTTTTTTTCGGATAAGCTTCCGGAAACCCCTCCCCTCTGCGATCAAGCTGATACTTTGCATATACCTTCCTTTCAACGTTCCAAGTGAACCCCTAAAAGCATTTAAGGCGACTGACGGTAGTTTTGGAAATATCGAATTTTCAATGTTATTTATTTTACTCGTCTTCTACTATAATAAACAAACCCAAACAAACTTTTCAAAAACCCAAAAAACCATAACAGACCCAAACAACCAAACCGAAGCAACACTAAAAAAACCTGACATGAAGATAGATGTTTTCGAGAACACCGGTGGAGTGGGGCTATCGATCGACCGTTTCGAGCGATATACAGGGTGTCCCAGGTAAGAATGTCATCCTTGAAATGCGGGGTAGGGGGTGAAATTCTAAGACGATTGATATAAGCATGTATGGGTCCCAGATTAACCCCTGAATTGTTATTAATTTTTTACGGCAGCCAATCAGACGCGCCCATGGGCGGGCCTACGTCGATGAGCGACACGCACGTGTTAGTGCCCGGAGGGCCGGTACCCCCACCATGCGGACACTGCCGCTCGTCGGTGTGCTCTTGCATGTGGTAGTGTGCGACGAAAAAGGCACTGTCGGTGCGGTGAAAAAGTAAAAAGGGTTGTAGCGTCGGATTGGTTGCCGTAAAAAAATTAATAACAATTCAGGGGTTGATCTGGGACCCACACATGCTTATATCAATCGTCTTAGAATTTCACGGCCTACCTCCCCCTTACAGAGATTACGTTCTTACCTGGGACACCCTGTAGATATACTCTGTGTTAAAACAATAAATTTCAAAATTTGATATCTCGACAACTATTGCGGGCCGCCAAAAATCTTTTTGGGTGTTCCCTTAGAAGATTAAAAGTAACGTCTGTCAAAAATTTCGGCTTGATTGAGATGGTTTTTTGGAATGCTGCACAAAATACTATAAATTCAATATCTCGAAAACTATTGCGATTCGCCAAAAATCTTTTTAGAGGTTATCTTGCAATATTGATATAAAAGTTTCTGCAAAATTTCGGGTCAGTCGGAGGGGTGCGTTTTCGGAATCAAACTATTTTTGTAGAAATTATATTGATATTTGCATAGTTCTAGATATCTTCTATTGGGATTTCCAATTCTCTGATTAATTTCAATTTTAACTTTAATGCAATATGTAAGAAAAAAGAAGGTTTATTCAGTTCAAATTATTATTCGTGTAGTTTCATTTTCACTCAATTTAGCGATGTTAACATAAAATCGAGTAATGGTGTAATTCAATATGGTTCTATAGTTTTTTAAAAATTAGTTCTAATAATAATTTTATCGGTTTTACTATCAAAAAGTATTTTGAAAAAAAAATGAGTTACTAAGTTCGTAAAATGTATTCATAATACTGAATCGATTTTCCCAAATTTGATAATACCAGAGTTGAAAACAAGAAAGTTTGGATGCTGAATCTATTCTGTCAATAGTTTCATCGGTTGAATATCAATCGAATATCTGACAAGTGCTATAAATAAAATATTCGTAGAGGAGTGAACTGCTGTAATATTACTGCGAGTTCTGGGTCACGAGAAGATTTAAAACGATAACTGGAGGTCTCTCACATATGCTCTAAAATTGCTCTGGTCTTTCAATTATTCCTAATAATTATGAATAATTTTTATAAATAAAATATTCTAACAGAATTTCGATACTGTGGTATAACTGCTAGTTTTGGGCTGCATAATGCTTTTAAATAAATAACGTCTTTTCAAATTCGTAACTTCAATACAAATTTGTTAATTTATTTGTATCCAATGAATTTCGAATTAAACCGAAAAAAATGTGGAAAAATAAGTAAATGAAAAATGAGAAATAAATGTCATTTGGATTTATTCGGGTTTACGTGGATTAATTTACGAAACATTTTATTTATTAGCTTTCTAGATAGTCGAATTTGATACGAATCGAAAAAATTAATTTATCAGATTCGATCGATCGTTATTATCACTATGTATGAATTCTGCACTTTTTTATCACTCTTTTCTCCCATCTATCTTATTAATTCTAATTTTTGAATAAATTTATTGAATTTTATACATTCAAAGGAATTTAATAAATTGTATGAATTAATTTTTTTAGTAAATTAATTAATTGAAACAAAATGCAAATAATTTTTCAAAAAAGTCCATTATCATCGTATGATTCTGATTGGGCAAATCCGATTGTCCATTGCGAAACTTTTTGAAAATATATTCAAATTCAATTGTATTTAGAATATAAATAAATTCGAATGAAATTCGGAGAAACATGGTGACCGAAAAAGTAAAAAGGGTTTTAAATGAAGTTACGAGTTTGGGTACCACTTAGTATCACTCTAGGGTTGAAGTGTCCATTTGCAAAAGGGCAATTACAGTTTGGGAGGATCGGGATACTCGGTTGGCTAGACTTTCGAGGGGTTCTCGATTCGCCTCGTTTTACACCGGGTGTACATAATCAGATATATGCACGCGTATATTGTACACGCGTTTCGTCGTTGGGACTTGTAAGGTATCGTGTTTCCCGGTGCATAATCGTTTTCACCAGAGTTAACACGAGGCCAGCGATAGCGATAATTATTTAACAATGGCACAAGCATCGTAGACATACCTGCCCAACCACATTAAATATCCATGTGTAGGCTTCTCGATACCTGATTGTGAGCCAAGCTGTGCCGATAATTAACCATTTTATGGCTCTGTCTGAGACAATACTGTGGAATCGGCCAGTATATTGTACGATACAGGGTGATGCAAAAAAAATCTTTTTTTTCCTCATCATAAATAATTAGATGGATAGATGTAAACAAAATGTATATCCAAATAAAGCACGTACACTTGCTCATGCGAATGGAGTGGAAGCGTGTGTACTTTTGAAAATAATAATATTCCAAAAAATAGAAAAAGGCTTGATCAAATTGAAATAATAAAAAAGAGGAGGAGAAGTATACATATACGCTCGCATTATGCATGGTCATACAAAAAAAATCGATGTATATTTTTCAGTGCCCGTGCACATGACATTTGTTATGAGTCAAATGAAAACCCATCATTCTTTAATAAAAAAACCGTTGTTTTTAAAAAAAGCACCGATTTGATTGCGTTTTCATTTAGTCGGTTTGGTTTTTTTTTATTTTATGGATTCAGTTATTCAAAAGCTGTATCGTCTTTTCTTTATATTGTATCGATTTGGTTTTTGAAAAATGTTCTTGATTGGTTCTTTCTTTTAATTTCATCGATTTGGTTTTTGAAGAATTTTATCGTTTCGTTCTTTTTTTAAATTGTATGGATTTGGGTTTTGAAAAATGTTATCGTTCTGTTCTTTTTTTAAATTTTATCGATTTGGTTTTTGAAAAATGTCGTCGTTTCGTTCTTTTTCTAAATTTTATCGATTTGGTTTTTGAAAAATTGGATCGATTCGTTCTTTTTTTGAATTGTATCGATTTGGTTTTTAAAAAGTATTATAGACTCGTTTGTTTTTATTTTATCGATTTGGTTTTTGAAAAATGTTATTGATTCGTCCTTGTTCATATTTAATCGATTTGGTTTTTGAGAAATGTTATCGATTCCTTCTTTTTCTTTATTTTATCGATTTGGTTTCGGACTACTATTATCGACTTGGCTTTTTCAAAATTGCATCGATTTGGTTTTCTAAAAATTAGATCGACACCGTTTTTTTTTTCAAAAACTTCATTGATACACTTTTGTAAAAAATCGATCGGTTATGCCTTTTCTTATTTTTATCGATTTCGTTTTACGATTGGAAAATACTCGAATTTTTATTATCGCCCTTATCATATATATCCATATATATACCAAGGTTAGAATATAACGACGTGGCTCTTCCAATATATCGGGGTCGGGGATGCATTAAGAATTGGAGAATTCTACTTGGGATATAGAGAGGCATCACCGGAACAAATAAGGGAGAGACAGAGAATGAGAATGAGAATGACAATGAGAATGTGAGAGAGAGAGAGAGAGAGAGAGAGAGAGAGAGAGAGAGAGAGAGAATGACGCCACAATGAATAATAATGAGAGCACCGTGAGAGCGATTCTTCCTGACAACGAAACAATACATCGCACGCGAGCGTTGTTCGCCCAGCAATCATTCCCGTCGCCGTCATCACCGAGTACACTCCAGCCGGATATTAATACGATTGTTAATTAGAGCGACAATGACTGATGTCTTTGTTCGGGGAGTTTACGTTCTGAACGGGGCACGTGTATGGCGCGCAACATCAATGGCGGGAAGAGTGGGAGGGGAGGGGAGGGGGGAGACATACTTTATCGGACATATCGACATATTAATATATTAATTGAAATTCAACGATAAGCACTGCACTGCACGACGAGAGATCGGCCAAATTACCGACAATCGCCCCGACAACGCTTTGCTTGTTTAACGTTGAATTTCCGTCGAACGCGGTCGAATTAATTTTTTATTTAATCACCCAAACGATAACGAATGCGATGAGCATCTATTTTTACCTTTTTTTTTCTCGTCGTTTTGTTTTCTACTCACGGATATCGCGTTTGATTTACATTCACGTTGAACTTGTTGAATAACGAACGCATATTCAACGGGATAAACGTCATGATTGGCACCAAAAAAAAATCCGGTTTACCGACCATTTTATTCACGATTTAAAAAATGCCTTTTTTGAACTGATGTTTTTTGGACGGAGTAATTGTAAATAAATTCTAATGAAGCGTTCACAGGAAAATATTAACCGTTTATTAAAAAATGATGTATCTAGGTATTAATAATAAATGTCGTATTTCTTAATCATTTATTATGTAATATTATCGAATATCTATAGTTAATAATAAATAAATAATCAAATTATCAATTATTTATTTGTTTAATCTAAATTTCTCATACCAACTATTAAAAAAAAACATTATTGCATCGTCAACAAAAAGCTTGGATAGTCGTTATATTTTATGACGAATTGCGATCGCAGTTTGAACAAAAAAAAAGAAATGCTTTCGATGATGACGAAAATAAATAAAAAAACGTGTAAAAAATGTGATTGCGATTCATTGTTGCAAACTTCACGTTGCGGTATTTCGCAAATTTGATGGCTCCAATTAATCAGTAATGATGAATTATGAATTAAATGGTAATAATAATAATAATAATAATAATAATAATAATGGTAATAATAATGTTGGCTACATAAATATTAATTAGTATTAACCATTATAATTATTAATAAGTAAATTAATATATAATATACTTATTAATAAGTATTAATCGTTAATTAATCATTAAAATTATATTAATATTATTACCAATAAACCTATTTACATTTACGCAATATTACTTTAATTAATATAGTATCATTCAAAAAATATATAATGTCAATAAAACATAATATTATTAATATAATAATAAAAAATAGTAGTTAATGAACTGTAAAAAAACGGTCATACTAATAATAATATTGTTCATATCTGTTGAACGTAATATGAGGGCATCTCCAATTTGTTATCGACATATTCGTCCATGAATATTTCTTCGAACGTAAAACTCCATTGTTTCTCAATGGAATCGTGATAATACGTTTTCGATTTAATATTCATTTGTAATTCAAAGTTCAAACGATGCGTGCATATACGATTCTGCGTGAGTAAAATTTATGATGAAGGGTGAATTCCGAAGCGAGTTCCTTGATGTTATACTAACGGATATTGGAGCACATTATCGTTTTCAATCGTATACTCGTCGGGTCGGAATTACAAAATCATGAAAAACCCGTTTGGATGCGTTTCATATGTTCATGAAAATCTACATACATACAAGTCTCGATATACATATAGATTGATACGGGACGGTAACGCGAAATACGAATTTCAAGCAAACGCATAGAAAATTGGCCGGTCTTTGCGGAGAGCTACCTCGGCGCCTTGTCGTTATAAGGGTGAGGGAACATCCGGTTTTGATTGATGGGCTTTGTCGAATGAAATGGGGCAAACCGCGAGCCTCGATTTTATCAAACTTTCTTCTCCGCTCTCTCTCTCTCTCTCTTTCTCTCTTTCGCGTTCACCCTTTTCTCTCTTTACATCGGATCCCCATTACTCCAAATATTGTTTATTTTTGTTTAATTAGAAAGAACATTTTTTGTTTTTCATTGTTTATTTATTTTTTTGTTTTCACTATTATATCACTATGTATTGTTATTATATACACAATTGTTTGTTACATGTAATATTATTTCTTTTGCAGTTATTTGTAATGTTTATTTATTAATTTTATTTCGTCGACAATTTCTGTTCATTTTTGTTTTCTTTGAACTTGATTATTTATTTGAGTTATTTGTGTATTATTATGTTTGCTTTTTATTGTATTAAAAATTCTTAATCTTCCTAATTTTTTTATTCTATTTTTTATTAATTAGATATTATTAAAATTGAGTCGCTCATATCCGTTCATTTTTGCTTAATATTTTTTATCGTGGTTATTTATTTATTTAATTTTTATTGTTCCAGATTTGTCCATTTTCCTTTATTCACTATTATCCATGAATTTTGTTTATATTTTTAAGCCACAAATACACTATTGATAGGCAAGCAAGGAATGTCTAAAAAATATTTTTTTTTTCAGAAAAGCGTAATGGCGATAGTTGGTGTCGGATTGACACGAAGGACGAGAAATAAGAGGAACGAGACGACGAGGAATTCTCGTGGGAAAGGAAAATGATCGTTGCTAGTGGATAATCAAGGCGTTACAACTGTACGCGGTTGAGCTTTATTGGATGAGAGTGAGGAGCCTGGAGCCTCCAGGATCGTGATTAGACCTCGTTTGTTCCGCAAAACCCATAAATCATGACGCAATATCGTGCCACCTATAGAAAAATACGTTAAGGGCCGAGGGGAGGGAAGAAAATTCAGGTCGAACCCTTTCAAGGTCCGTGCAATTTCCTGCCCTTTTTTTATCTCGTTCTATCGTTCCGTAAAGATAAATGGGACAATCATTTTTTTTTTTTCGTTTTCCATACTTCAGCAGCGCACGTAAAACGGGAGAAAAAAAATTGTGAAAGAAGAAGAAAAAATATTAAAAAATATTTTGACGAAAAATAAATTCGATAAAATAATAACAATGTAATGAAAAAAAGCTCAACGAAGGTCGTTGAAAAAACACAATAAGAGGAAAGAAATTACACGATTTTTTTACACGATCGATTATTAATTATTTACCTTTATGTATTTTTTATTTATTTATTTCAACACGACAGGTAAAAAATAAAAACAAACGAATAAAAACAAAAAGGAAAAAAAGTAAATTTGTGATTTTTTTGCAAGACTAATTATTGATTAAAAGTATCTTTAATTATTATTTATCTTTATTATTACCCTTTCATACAAAGGGAAATAAGTATGATTGCCAAAATTAACTTTAATATGGAAAAAAAACAAATGTGTAATATTTGTCATACTTTCAATTGTTGCTGAAAAATACGTTCATCTGTTATTTATTTTTGCCAATTATCTCCAAGCGAAGAGAAAAAATTACAAAAAAATCATCATCGAAAAAATTAATCACCATAAGGGAAAAGGCGCAAATATATAATATTTTTCATACGATCAATTGTTGCTTAAAAATACCTTTCAACTATTATTAATCTTCGCCAATAATCTTTAATGCGAAAAGAAACAGAAATAAAATTTAAAAAACAAAACAACATTGCAAAAATTAATCTTGGCAAAGAAAAAAAAATCGTGTGATCTTTTTTTCCCTTTAGAATATTCTTTCCTTCGTTCCAACGGTGTCGTCCGTTTCGCGAAATTCACGTGAATCTGCGAGAGATTTACGAAACGAATGTATAGTTTGTGTAGTAAAAAAAAGGGGGGGGGGGGAAGCGAGCTTCCGCGACTTTTTTTTTCTGTTCGCATGGGGAGCTTTGTCGTCGCGGAATTTTTCATCGAGAATCTGCTCGAGTCGTAAAAAAGCTTCGCTCTCTATTCTGCCCCCCCCCCCGCGCCTCACGTCCTTCTGGCCCTCAATCTCACTCTCTCCGTGTTATACTTCCTGGATTGTAAAGGTACATCACACGTCCGCGTTCATTTAATATCGAGTGGCTACGTGCCCTACATATACGCATCGAAGAACACGTATACAGGGTGTCCCGCTCGAATCGATCTCGATACAATATTTTTGAAGCCTTTTCGAATCAACGAAAAATTGATTGCGTTTCCTTCTTCACAATAGTATCGAATTTTCAGAAATCGTAGACTTGAAGTTCGCATCGTTGCGACGCAATGAAATTTCTTTTCACATTTTTAGGGGTTTGTACCCAAAGGGTAAAAACGGGGGCCTATTACTAAGACTTCGCTGTCCGACCGTCCGTCTGTCCTTCACCAGGCTGTATGTCAAGAACCTCGATAGCTAGACAGTTGATTTGTTCACTAATTATGTATTTCTGTGGCTGCTGTAACAACAAATACTAAAAACAAAATAAAATAAATATTTAAGGGGGGCTCCCGTATAACGAACGCGGTTTTTTTGCCCTCTTTTGCTCGATGTCAATAATGGCAACAGGGAGGCTCTTGAAATATTCGCAAAATACTCAGTTGTATTTTTACTTTAATAATAAATAATAAAATTAAAATAAAATATATATTTAAGGGGAGCTTCTACACAAAAGACGTGATTTTTTGCCTATTTTGGGTCGATATCAATAAATGGTAACAGCTAGGGGCACTCGAAATATGCACAAAATATGTAATTGTATATTTTCTTTAATAATAAATAAAAAAGGTTACAATATGAAATTTGTGTACCTACTATTGTTTACCTAGTCAATGGTACGGAAGCGTTTGTGCGCGAGTCCGAATTGCACTTGGCTGGTTCCTCATTTCCTTAGATCCATTATTTGGCGAAATTTTTTTTTCAGATTCAAATTTTAGATGATCACAACAAAGATTTGTATAATTATTGAGGTACTTTACTTGCGATTTTAGTGAACAAAAAATAGAGAATTTTAACCCGTAATGGTGTGTAGGGGTCCAGTGGACCCTAGGCAAATTTTGTAGGGATATATCGTAGAAAGGTCGATTTAGAATAGAACTTGTGCTGTCATGTGTTGTTATCTGAATCTACTCCAACACCAGTTAATTAGTGGCGATGGTCAAAATGGTGTCAGGAGTCTCGCAGGTAGAAAATAGTGCTGTTCATGAAAATTATATTTTTTCTTGAAAATATACTATTCCAAAAGTAACATAGCGTAGGTTTTTTTTCCATACCGCAAAAATCAAAATGTTTACGAATTTTTCAATGAAAATTGGGTTTTTTTGTTGTTTTTTTTTCTGATTGTTTTTTGCCAAATTAAAATTTTGATACGTAAGAAAACACGATTGGATTACTTGAAAAATATATGAAATAAAATACCTACTCGTGTAAGATTTGCGTCAATAAATTAAGTAGAACGGAAATAGCAACAAGATTTCGGCGCGGGGTCCTTTATACCCCATGTGACCATTACGTGGCGTATAGGAGGTGTGACCATTACGGGTTAAAAATAATAATTTTCGTTGCGTCCCAACGTTGCGAACTTCAATCTCATCAGAAATCAATATTTCGTAACAGTCATGTGTACTTTGATGAACGAAGTGATGTAGATTACGAGAATTAAAAAAAAGTGTTTTCGTTCTAGGTGCTGTCACATCTCACGGCAAATCACGGATAATTGTACCAAAAATTCTGCATTCTATCTTGGACGACACGTGGAGCCTCTCATCAACAATTCTCGACCCACCATCATTTATACGTAACGTAAACTCATCAGCATCCGCAAAATGAAAAATACATCCGGTCTCTTTCTTCGTAACCCCGTATATAATACTCGATATGAAGAATCATCATGGTCATAAAATTCGAGTCAAATTCACCCGTGTTTA
>JAPYZJ010004560.1:0-13381 GCA_030522765.1 Ophioninae sp. B BG-2022a | reverse complement strand
CACTGCACGAAAAATTCTCAAATGTCCTGGTGTCTACCATTACAAACGAGTTTCCTCATATAATTTACAAAAATGAACCTAAATGAAAATTTCAAGCAGGTAATGAAAGAACAGCTTTGTGTGTGTGATTTCCAATGGTTGTATATAGGGGTTAGAAAAAATCCTCACAATCGCCATTTGACAAATATATATTTTTTTTCCTTTCTCACTCTATCGTTTATATATATATATATAAACGATATATATATATATATAAACGATAGGGTGAGAGAGGAAAAAACATAAAGTATCAACGAGTCGTTATATCGAGTAGAATCTTGGTCTTAACGTGTACCCAGACTTTTCGTTCGAGATGACTTCATTCCGGTCCATAGGATCGTGAAATTTATAACACTGGATCTCTCTGGTCCTCGGTCTGGTCCATTGAGGCCGAGTGCGGGCGTGTTACCCCAACACTAAAAAACTCAAGATCTCCGAGGGTTGGTCCTCATTTATAAGCTAACGTGTAAAGGTGCTCTGGGTAAAAACTGTACCTGTGCATCCTTTGGTAAATCGCCGAAGGAAGGATGTCTCCGGAGGTTTTAAGTTTAGGTCGGCTGCGCCCTTTTGCTTGTCAGTTTGACGTTTCGTTGTGCACGTGAGTGTTTCGGTGAACAACCCTATTCATCTCGTCCTTGACTGTGAAGTCGGCGTCTTAACATCGCCTCGAAGTTCTCTCACCGAAAGAGAGAGAAAAGAGAGGACGCGACGAGGTTCCTCTCTCCTTTTCCCATAGACCACTTAAACGTCTTTATGAGTTTCGGTTGTTAACACGGAAAACAGGTCCCATTCGCTCTCTCTCTCTTTTTCTGTTTCTCTCTTTTTCTCTTTCTCACTTTTTCTCTTCCTCTCTCTCTCTCTCTCTACTACGTACATTATTTTTATTTTATTATTATTATTATTACTATTATTATTATTATTAGCTTTCGTTATTATAATAATTATTATTTTTCTGGTTTATATTACTTTAAGTTATGTTTAAGTTTTTATGTTATTTTTTGTTATCTCTTTTTTTTGCCCGAAAGTCAGTGACTAGGGCATAATAAATTATATCATCATCATCATCATCTCTTTCCCTCTCCCTCTCTCTTTTTTTTGTGTAATTTAATTATTTTTTGTTATTTTTTTGAATTATATAGGATGTTGCTATTATTTTTCATGTATTTGGTTTGAAATAGGCTGCTGGCGATGGTGTAGGTTGTTATTATTATAATTATTATTTATATTTTATTTTTATTCGTATACATTTATTATATTATTGTTATTATAGAATTATTATTTTGAATTGTCTTATTTAGTTTTCCTGATGTATTATTATTTTATGAGTCTTAGTTTTTTTAGTTGCTTAGTTCTTAGTTGTTATTATTAATTGCAATGTGTATCATTATTATTATTTATGCTCTTATATTTTGTTATTATTTTTGTATATTGCACCGTATCGCCCGAAAGTATTACTGGGGTATATTAAAATCTATCATCATCATCATCATCTCTTTGTTTATTCTATGATTTCTGTTGTATTATTGTTTTCATTTTCTCATTTTATTTTTGTTACTTTTTTTGTAATATTTACTTTTTGCACGTGTCTTTTTTTCTGGGAAATTTGTTTGGGTTCGTTAGTGTAATTTAAAACTCTTGATTTTAAACAAAACCCAAAAATTTACGAAATTTGTAGTTTCGGAATAGTCAAATTCGGGATTCTGAGCTTTCTGGTCATTCGAAGTTCGGGTTTCCTACCTCACCTCCATCGTCATTATCATTTCTCTCTCTCTCTTACTTACTTACTCAGCTTTTTTTTAGTTTTCGTTTGCTTATTATTACTTTTTTTATTACTATTATTATTATTATTATTATTAAACTTCATTATTGTTATTATATTATATTATTATAATTAATATTTATAATTAGGTTATTACTACAATTTTTATTATTTTTTGTATTATATACTCTATTTTTCATTATTTTTTCCGAAAGTCCTCTGGGGCATATTAAATTATTTTAATTAATTAATCAATCAATCTCTCTTTCTCTCTCATTCTCTTTCGATTTGTCGCTTTTTCCAACCTTTTTCTCTCCATCCCTTTTTTCTCTCATACCGTTGGAAATATACAGATCCTAATATACGACACGAACGAACACGTGACCGTCCGAGGGGACAGGTTACGTAGTCCGTTGATGCCGGAGCTAGAGTTTTATCCGAACGATCTAGGTGGCTGTGGGGGGGAAACGAGACTCCGGAGGGACAAAAGCATCGTTGGGCGAAAAGAAGAGAGTTTTAGGTTCGAGGCTGTGTCGTGTTCGAGTTCTTCTCGCGTAGGGGTACACCGAGCATCGGGACTAAGATTTGTGTCGTTTGATAAAGATCCTGTGACACAAATCGCACAGGACTCTTGAGCTGACCGATGTGGGAAATACAAAAATACCATTGCGAGGTACAACTGAAGGTACTTTTGGAAAAAAAACTCTGGTTTATTGGTGTCTCGTCTACGTAAGAGAAAACAATGGGGTATATCAATTTCTCGAGATAAATTGATCATTGAGAGGTTAGGGTTGAGAAAAATAGTGGAAAAATGGTCGCCAATAGGGAAGGGACGGACAAAATGGAAGGATCAGGCAAAACGGAAATTATCTACAAATCCGAATTAATTCTTCAATTCCCATGTCCAAAGTAATGAAGCTTTATAATTTTAGTTTAATTATCCAGCAAACATGTGTTAATTGAAAAGGAAAAATAAGAAAAAAAAATCTAAAAATCATCCCCCTCACGATTTATAGTGGAGGGGGGTTTTTATCATAAAATTGTCAGTTATTTTTTATAAAATTTTATAAAAAAAAAACAATACTTACAGTCTAGAAATTTTTATAGCACTTTTTGTCACAGTAGGTAGAACAAATTAATTTTCTTTCGAATTGCCGCGAAATAACCTAGTGACATTGACAACTGATTAGTGATGTGTGTTGCCACAAAGAAAAAAATAAAAAGTAGTATTCAATGCCATTGCTAAAAATTAGAAAAAAAATAAAAAAAATATATTTAACTATGGTATAAAATCACGACTAAACGTATGTCACTTACAGGTGACACTGGGAATTGAAGAGTCAAATAACGGTGCACGCTAGTTGCGACGCATCTAAAATCAAACAGTACTTCATTTTTTATAATAATAATTGAACATTTTTATTATCAGCACTTATCGAATAATTATTTTCTCACGATTAATATTGTTATGCTTAAATATATTTTTCTATCGTCAAAGTCAACGAATTCTAGATATATTATTGACTAGTCAATCCGTTAGTACTACCTTAATAATTAATTAAGGCGACTGACGGATTAGCGTTGGCGATCGTTTTATTTTCCTCCTAATTGCGGAATGGTAGTACTTACCGTTGCGAAAAGGCAGATGCATATCTTCATTTGTGCCAGGCGTGATTCCCTCTCTTTCTCTCTCTCTCTCTCGTCTCTCCCTCGTGTACCAGAAACCGATGCGATATTGCTTCTGTTACTAGGCGCCCGAATATTCCAACCGCGCGCGAACGATTTTTCATCCCGTCCCTCACGAAAATCTGCTCGAGGTTCATCGTTTTTTTATTGCAAAAAAAAAAGGTTTTTTGTCAATAAAAAACTAAAAACTTTTCGGTGGGCCTTATATTTCTTATATTTAATATTTTTGTATTTTTATATCGATATTTATATATAAATGTGTATACATATATTACATTTATATATATTATATTCATATATATAAATACTCTATATACATATATAGATATATATATATATCGATATAAAAATATAAAAATATTAAACATAAGAAATATAAGGTCCACTGGAAAGTTGTTAATTTTTGATCGACGAGAAAACTTTTTTTTGCAATAAAAACAACGATATATATTATATCGTTATAAATTATATATTAAGAAAAACGTTATTTTATACATATATATCCATATATGTAATATAATATTTAATAAATATTTATCATAATATTTATATTACTTATATTATATTATTAAATTATTATATTTACTAAAATATCATATTATAATATAATAATTTAATAAATATATATTAAATATATATATATTGAAAAAGCAGGCTTAAAACGTATGTAGATAATTCGAAGCGCTCCGATGAGAAAAGAAAATGTCCCAATACCATGCGAGAGTCGTCCTCTTCGTCTCCTTCGTGAAGTACACGCGAGGAGATATTTCGATGCAGATATTCGAATACACATACGTATAAACGATGAAGAGATAACGTTGATTACGACGTCGGCGATCGTACAGACATTGGGCTATCGCTCGGGTACACGTTATCCTACGAGGACGACACTGCGGTGCGCATGCGTGACACGGACGCATAAAAAAAAAAGGCCCACCGTGTACAGAAGAGGCGAGCAATTAAAAAGTCATTTAAATTAAAGCGAGCACGAGACTATGGTTATCAGAGTGGAGGATTGACGCGAGGCGGGACTCGATTGTGCTCGAAAGGATGCACCGAAAGGAACGTATTCTCGTACCGAATCCTACGCTTGTTAAATTTTCAACGTTCAATTTTTAATCTTTTTTTTTTTGAGTTATGTACAAAAGAAAAGGGCGATCAACGATCAAGAATTTATTTTTTCAAGTGAATTTCGATTTTTGGGGTCGATTCGAATTTTTTTTCGATTTTTCGAAATTTTGTCAGCCCTGGATAATCCAACGGATTTTTTTTTACGAATTTTTTTTTCAGCCCGATTGAACTTTCTGGTCCGATGATTATAGAGAGAATTTTATGTTGATTCAATCATTTTATCATTCAATTTTGTATATTTTTATTCAATTTTTTAATTTAATTAAATTGTTCTTTTTTTTTCTTTCAATTTAAGTCTCCAATTTCGAGAGTTAAAAAAATTAAATTACTTTTTAAAAACCAGTTTCTGAAATCATCGTTGTCGATCACCAAAATTTACACTCGTAACATATGTTTTATTATTGTATATAAATATGTACAATAATAAATATACAATGCAAAATGTATACAATAAAAAATATACAATGCAAAATATATACAATAAAAAATATACAATTATAAATATACAATAATTGTATATAAATATATACAATAACAAACCACATCTTTCTCTCCCAATTGAATCCAAAAGTATGTTTTTAGCTTTTCAATTCGTGGGAAAAATAATTCAAATTACAAATCCATTTCAATAAACAACAAAAAAAAAACAAATCGTCTCTCCATCTCTACTTCTAAATAGTCGTACCTCGATGACGTTTAATCATTTTTCAGCAACGCAAATATGTAATTTCACAAAATCTCATTTGAGATAAGACGGAAGTGGATGCGCAGAGCGGGAAATGAGAATGTGCGAGAGAGACAGAAAGACAAAGAGAGAGAAAGAGAGAGAGAGAGAGAGAAAGAGGAGGGGAAAAAATGTGTCCGGCGGAAAATGCAAATAAGCAATTTTCCGATAAGCATAGGGTGCTAGGGACTAAAGGCTGGTGAACGAGGTGCGCACAGGACACACTCGTTTTTACACATCCTGGAGGTGCGGCCGCGACGAGGCGGGAGGGGGGTTGCACACGGTGTCATAATGTTCCGTATCGGTGTGTACGAACCCTCGCTCGTTCGTTGCTTTTTTAAAATTTTTTTTCTTCATTTTTTTCATTGTTTTTCATTTAAAAAAAAATTTGTTTAAATTAAAAGAAATTTTTTTTTTAAATATTTTTTTCATTTTTTCAAAATTAAAAAAAATGTTTAAAAAATTTTTTTTTCCTTTTTTAAAAAAAAATTTTTTAACATTTTTTTTCCGTTTTTAAAAATTTTTTTTTCATTTTTATTTTCCTTTTTTAAAAAATTTTTTTTTTTCATTTTTTCTCTTCATTTTTTTTTCATTTTTTTTTCCTATCGCTCTTAACCGAAGCGGAATCATATCAGAATTATTATCTGTGTGTCGGTGTGTGTCGGGAGTAACAAGAAAAAAGAAGAGAAAAGAAACATTAATTCGCAAACGCGGGCGCGAGCGCTTTTGCACTTATATGATCTCCATTTAGATAAATACACGTTGCCATTGCAATTAACGACTTCCATTTGAATTAGCATCTTGGATTAGGTTTGTCTGTCTTTTTTCCTCTCTCTCTCTCTCTCTCTCTCTCTTTCTCCGTCTCGATCGCATTGCAAATGGCGTGTTTTTTCTTATCTGCTCGGAATAAGTTATTATTCTTCTTGTTCGCGATAAATCATGGAAGGACTCGTTGTGTTGCGTTTAAATTATATGAGAAGGATTAATCATAGTCTAGTTGAATTTATACCTTATAAGTATAGTTCTATGACCAACAGCGGAGACGTAAGTTCACTGCGCGGTGAAGTCACTCGCTCGAATCACGGATTACCCAATACTTGGTTGGGTGACCGCGGGATTACGCTTGTTATCGGGCGGATTTTTTATTTTTTTTTTTGGAGGTTTTCGCCTACCCGGGTTTTTCGCAGTTTCCCTGTGCCCTCGTGTAGACTTGACATCGACGGCCGAGAAAAATTGGCACGAAAAATTACGAAAATTGGTTATTACTAACTAATATGAATTCTATGAAACTATGAATTCGTTTCAAAACCGAGACGAATTCATTTGAAATGAATTTATTCGAAATAAATTTGTTCAAATAAGCTTTATTTTTGGATGGTCACAATAATCGAATCTTTTAAATTGTTAATTAAAAAAAATTCAATATCGAATCATTTAAATTGTTAATTAAAACAAAATTCCATATCGAATCTTTTGAATTGTTAATTAAAAAAAATTCAATATCGAATCTTTTAAATTGTTAATTTTAAAAATATTCAATATCAAATCTTTTAGATTATTAATTAAAAAAAATTCAATATCGAATCTTTAAAATTGTTAATTTTAAAAAAAATTTGATATCGAATCTTTTGAAGTGTTAATTATAAAAAAATTCAATATCGAATCTTTTGAATTGTTAATTTAAAAAAAATTCAATATCGAATCTTTTGAATTGTTAATTTTTTAAAAATTCAATATCGTATCTTTTAAATCGTTAATTTTAAAAATATTCAATATCAAATCTTTTGAATTATTAATTCCAAAAAATTCTATATTGAATCTTTTGAATTATTAATTTAAAAAAAAATCAATATCGAATCTTTTAAATTGTTAATTTTTAAAATATTCAATATCAAATCTTTTAAATTATTAACTTCAAAAAATTCAATATCGAATCTTTAAAATTTTCAATTTAAAAAATTCAAAATCGAATCTTTTAAATTGTTAATTTTTAAAAATTCAATATCGAATCTTTTAAATTGTTAATTTTCAAAAATTCAATATCGAATCAACAAATAAATAGTTCTTTTTTGAACAATTATTCAAGTGAAATTCTGAAAGTAAAAAAAAAAGAAGAAGGATGAGCGATTCGCGTGGAATGTTCCCCGTTGAGCTCGATGTGTGCACAGGAACAATAGTTTGACGTGGAGCTCGTCGATGGCGTGTTCCTTGACACGAATCCCAATGGCGAGAGCCCTCTTCACCGTGGCGCTTCGTGACGTCGAACAATTTTCGAAATGAACATGAGAGCGAGAAACAGGTGGCGAGAAGAAGAGCTCGATGAGATTTCCGCACCTAAACCACGTGTATTCGTGTGCGGGTATCGTTGCAGCTTCATCCACAGAATGCTCATCCAAACCCATTTTTCCATACCTATATTTCTTTCTCGGACGAATTACCTTCCTACAGGCAGATGCAAATTTAAATGTAATTTTTTTTATCAGCATTGAATTTCATCAATAAAAAGAATGAAAAAAAATGCATTCAAAAAATAATTTAATCCACGTTCAGTAAAAAAAAAATTTAATCGAAAATTATCTCGGTGTAGGGTTCGATCGAAATTTAAGATATTACTGGATGGTTCATAAAAAATAACCCAAATTTTTGAATATTTCAGTAATGATAGTTCTTGATGGAATAATAATACATTAATTATTTGAGAATTTTTCATAACATAATTTAGTAGTTAGAAATTCCGAATCAATTCTGAACTATTATTTAATTTATGAAATAGCAAAATATTAATTTTAGTATTTAATGGTCCACTCGGTGGGACTTTCATAAGTAATACAATTTTGATCGAAATTCAATTAAGATAAAATTGTGATAAAAAATGATTCTTGGAAAATTTTCATTCGGGAGAAATGTGGATTTTGAATAATTGTCAAGAAATGAAAAATTGAAGAATTGAATTCACGTTCCGAATAATTGTCAAGTATAATTTTCTACTACTATAATATTATATTTCAATTATTATTGTTATTTTACTTTCATTCATTAAATCCGTTATTTATTAATTTTTATTTTCATTTAATTGATTATTACATTTCATTATAATATTATAATATTATATAAAATATACAATTCAATTATTCCATAAAAAAAATAATTGAAAAATTCAATTACTACACAAAATTACAAAAAACCGTAACAAATTTAAATATACAAACAATAGCAAAGTTTAATCGAAAATTGAAGTTTACTTTTACTAAAACTTTGCAATGAAAGTTCAATCGACATTTAGTCGTAGTAAAAAACGAATAAACATGCAATCGAGAAAAAAATTGAAAAATTACAAAAATTGGGAAAACTCGAAAAACGATGTGTACGATAAAAAAGGAAAGGGTTAAAAACCAGGGGACTCAATTTTACTCACGTAGCCGATAATTGGAGATGCGATTTTGGCAAAGTGAAAAAAAATGAAAAAAAAAGAAAAAAAAAACAAGCTTGGCACCGGAGCTGATTATACATCGAAGGAGATTAGCGCGACGTGTGCATTGACGAGATGGCGATGAGGGGGTTGCTTTTTGCTCGTGAGATATCGGAGACTCGAGCAGCGGGGTTTCTTTTGGCCTCTCTGCTCACTCTCCGGCACGAACCCAGTAGTTATCGTAATGCGTAGGTACGTAATGCGCGTCACACGGCAAGCTCGCGTGCACAAAGCCGAGAAGTGCAGCACGCGTGAGACCAACGAGACCTCCCCCGACAACAACGCGATTTTTCACTTACGTATGTGTATAAACACCGATTGGTGATAATATGGACCACACGTTTTTTTTAAGCCTCGAGTAGGTAGCTATCCGATCCATCGAGCGAATCATCTTTCCGATTGAAAGATGATTCGCGAAAAAATTAATCGTTTTGGTTTTTTTTTATGGGGGAAAATTTTAGGGAGCTGACTAAAAATAACTAGAACATTTTTACCGGTAAAAATAAAGTACCGTTGCTCAATTGTTGAATTTTGGAGAAAAGCCAAATTTTTGACACCAAAATGCTCGATATTAATCGGATTACCGAAAAAATCGTTTTTACCAAAAATAATTAAATATAATTAATCGTTATCGGTAGAATGAGTAAATTACATTTTTAATTTTTCGATAAACTATTGAATTAAATTATTAATTTTTCGAAAAACGATTAAATTAAATTTTTAATGTTTCGAAAAACTATTAAATTAAACTTTGTATTTTTCGAAAAACAATTAAAATAAATTTGTTATTTTTCGAAAAACAATTAAATTAGATTTTTTATTTTTCGAAAACGAATTTTTTCTCAAGTTTGAAATGCTTGAGTGTAATTAGAGATAATAGAGTTTACTTAATCAAATGACAAATAAAATAAACAGATTGATATATTATTTTATTTCTCGCACTTTGAAAGGATTATTTTATTCTTATTGATGTTTTATACAGTCGTTTTTAATCTACCAATTTTTACTCGAGTAAATAATGTTTTAAAAGATCTTTTATTTAAATATTGAATATTATATTTTACTTAAATATTTATTTAATATTATTAATTCTTTTAAATAAATGTCCAAAGATCTTTTATTTAAATATACATTTTGGCGACTTTTTAAAATATCCATTTCGTCCACCTTAATTATTCGTTTAAAAAATCATCAATCATCAAAACAATTTTCCCTTTCCAACTTAATAAACTTTTAACGTTACAACTTTTTTTCGCTGACTCACCGAAATGATTTTGTCGCAATGAATTTTCGTTTAAAATCGAATTTGTTGTTCGTTATTGTTCCATACTGAATCGTCATAGTTATTAACATTTGTTTCAAGAAGAACCGGATTGTGCTGCATTTCCTTGTAACGAAACGTTTTCTGGCAGTAAAACGATCCGGGGGGGTCCATATTCGCACCAATTCTTTCCGCAGTGATCCGCAACAATAACTATATGGATACGCGTACGAATACGTCGTTACGGAACGAACGTAGTCTTGCGAAAATCCCCGGCACACAAAACTCATTTTTCGCCGGCTGTGTGTGTGTGTGTGTGTGTGTATGCTACGAAGCTCGATCCCATCCACGGGAATTCTCGAACCGATGGGTCTATGTGCGCATGCGCAAGGTGGGAATATTTTCCCACCGGCAAAGCCACGTCGGCTCCTCTTTGTATGTGCCACGTACAACATTTTAACCTAAGAGAAAAAAACGTTCCAATCGTTCGAATACACGTTGATACACGATCGAGTACAATTATTGACTGAATTTCCCTTTCGAGAAATTTCGTCAACGTTTTTCACGTTTTCCATTGGGAGATTCTATTGGGAAAGCTCGAATGGGTTTCTGACATTCGGATGTCTCAAAAGTGTATGACAGCTTCGTAGATTTTATCCTTTCGTTGATGATTACAAAAGGGTTCGCGATTTCGTAGGATCGATTGAAAATTGACAGGCCACTTGACAGGAAACTTGTGATTGGCGGGAAGATTGGCAGGCATTTTGAAATTGATAGGAAAATTGACAGGCAAATTGGCAGGAAACTTGAAATTGACAGAAAAATTGACGAGAAACTTGATTGGAAACTTGGCAGTAAACTTGGAATTGACAGGATAATTGACAGGAAACTTGACAGGAAACTGAAAATTGGTAGGCAACTAGGCAGCAAACTTTAAATTGACAGGATAATTGAAATTGACAGGCAACTTGGCAGGAAACTTGAAATTGACGAGAAGCTTGATTGGAAACTTGGCAGCAAACTTGAAATTGACAGGATAATTTACAGGCAACTTGACAGGAAACTGAAAATTGATAGGCAACTTGGCAGCAAACTTTAAATTGACAGGATAATTGAAATTGGCAGGCAACTTGGCAGGAAACTTGAAAGTGACAAGAAGGTTGATTGGAAACTTGGCAGCAAACTTGAAATTGACAGGATAATTGAAATTGACAGGCAACTTGACAGAAAACTTGAAATTGACAGGACAATTGACAGGCAATTTGACAGGAAACTTAAAATTAACACACAACTTGACAGGAAACTGATAGAGAAATTGGGAGTCGGAATCTATTGGCCTGAAGTGACCCTATCCAACGAGGGTCCTAATAAAATTAGATAAATTCAATACAGCCCAAGCAAAGTTCTAATAAACTTCTCGCACTCTGTCCGGATTCGCTTTTCCCCAAGTGGACGAACCTGAGCTAAAACTAGCCCGTTCGAATGCTTCGAATTGTTGAAACGCTTGATAACGTCAAAAAAGTCAATTTTTTAAAGCGCGACAATTAACGAAATTCCGCGAGTGGAGATTGTGCGATTTTCACGCCGAGTTTCAGAGAACCGTTGAATTGTCACGTGGGAATCCAAGACTTCAGATTTATAAAGGAGTCATCGATCACGAGAGGGAAATAGTGTCGAGTGGACCACTGTGGTATGGCTTTGAGCCAATCGACCAAACCGGATGACAATAAGCCTCAAAGTAGTCCGAGAGACGTCTCTGGGTATCTATCGCTTTCTTGGAACAAGAATGACAAGAATTATTGGATAGCGAGGGAGATATATCTAGTCCAGGAATGAAGAACGTCCATTGGAAGTTTTCAGTCATTTCGGAGATATTCGTCAAGTTTAATTGGCCAGCGAAGCTATTGGGTGGGTTTCTTCCAATTGTAAATTCCTTGGGTTTGTTAGGGTTTATTTGGCTTATTGTTTCTTCCATTGGCGACCCATTGGAAAATTTGAAAGATCTATTTGTTGGAAAAAAATAGCCAAAGACTAGGGCTGCTATCAGTAGGCCAATGACGTATGTCCAATGAAAATCTGGACCTCAGCTTTGTGTACTGCGATTTTTTTTTACGAGACTTCAAGACTTGAAATAAATTAATTAAATAACTAAAGCTATCTATTGAAAAAATCATGGATTTCTTTTTACTACACCTAATGTATGGTAGTTTTAGCATACATTAGGATTCATAAGCCTGAGCTATGCCAAAACTACCGTTTTGGGTTGGGGTGGTTTTTGGCTGTGTTTGGGTTGGGTTAGGGTTGGGTTTGGGTTAGGTTTTGGGTTGAGTTGGCTATTGGGTTTTTACCATTGCAGTAATCCAAAAAAAAAGATTAGCATCTTCCGACCCCTCCAACAAACTGTCATTCTACTCAATAATTGCCAGCATACTGCATTTTCTGGAGGTTGCACGACGCATATTTGATGGACATTGGACGCATCCCTATAAATCCCAGCTACCCCTTAATTCTCTCAGCAACTTTCACCCACCGTTCCCAACCAAACCCAAACAAACCCAAACAACCAAAGACATTGTTTTGAAACTATTTCGAGCACAGCAGGTCGTTTAGGAAAATCGGGTACTGCGCATGCGCACGTTACGTTAGGTGGATATTGCAACGGTTGGTCGTGTCGGATGCACAAGGGGTTCAGGAATGAGTAGCAGGTGGATCGAGGCAACGTGGCGCCGGATGTACGTTCGGCACCGTTGAAGACCCTACCAAGAAGGGATAAAACGTTGGAGGGGGGAAACGCCGAGATGCATTGATACTCCGGTTGTTATTCACTCGCCTGTAGACATAACCTCGACATACCACTTTTCCTTGGGTACCCTCGATCAAGATTGATCCAAAACCCAAGATTCTTCGATTCATCGAAGCGCTATGGTGTTTTCTTGAACCTCCACGTTATGGCGTTTGATGATCCGGGACTGAGAAAATATTAGTACGGGTAGTACGTGCATGAACAAGAAAGTTCATGCACGTACTACCTTACGGGCGGGGTAAGGTATTTAATTTTTTTTTTGCATTTTTTTTTCGAAATTGAATCCGTAATATCTGAAGAATATTGTGTCAAAATTTCAAGTCAATTGGAGCAAAATTGACGAAGTTATGAGTATTTTTATACCTGACTGGGCGCGATCCACTGACTCCACACGCATAAGCCGAGCAGAACAGGAAGCTGAACGACAAACCAAAGAAGGCAGGATTCGTCGTAGGCAGGAGCAAAAAGATGCATTAGACATCATCGATGATAGCAACATCCTCTATGGA